>QZCP01000212.1:19827-34130 GCA_003956705.1 Brevipalpus yothersi | reverse complement strand
GAGAGAGAGAGAGAGAGAGAGAGAGAGAGAGAGAGAGAGAGAGAGAGGAGGCTGCATTCTCCGGTTGGACACAGAGGATCTTCCGGTTTGATTTTTTTTCTTAATCTCCCATCATCATTCGACAAACACACATGTACATGTACATTTTATGTACCTTGAAATGTATACATTATAAGAAGATATTTTTCTCTCTCCTCCCTTTCCCATCATCATCGTAAAATTCTGCAAGCTTAATATTTCCATCTGTCCATCTCTTCTCCTGCCATGGTAACCCGATCTGCCTATGTTGGGGCCACATTTTGAAGTGAATCATGATTCTAAAATTCAGTTCAGATTATCACATCAAATTCATTGGAAAAGAAATATCATTCTTACTCATGTTTTCATCGGCAAAATAACATGGAAGGTATATTATAAATGATACTATTTGATTTCCATGATGTTTCAAGAGAGAGAGCCCAAAGGTTAATCTAGTATCTCTCTTCTCAAAGTTTTCTGCTGCTGTCCATCTTGATGATGAGTATAGACAAAAATTTTTGATGTATTTTATTTTGTACATTGATTCATCCGAATCACTTGCGCTTGGATGCTGCTTAAATTTCAATGATGTAATATTTTTCGCCGCATTCAAGGAAATACTTGTCTCTTCGGAAGAGTGAGTCCAAAATATTATTTATATCTAATCAAAATTGCATGGTAAAAGAGGAAAACTTTATACTATCACCCTCAAGGAATGAATGCTGGAAAACTCTATCCATCTATCTTTCAACTATTCAGATAGATGTTTTCGTTCAGTGTTAATATAGTTAAGATTTTTTAAGCAACGATAAACAGCAGTTGATGATGAAAAATGTGATCCATAAAGATGGTTAACTTGCCAGCTGTAAGGAATAGTAGAAAAGAAAATCTGTTAAAATTTCATCATGAAGGTGATTCTGGGTAGCAAAAACACATCCATTGATCTTTCTCTCATCATTTCTTCCTCGGACCCACTTTTTTTGTTACCAAACCAAAAAAGAAAAAATTTTTTAGACCCTGATCTCAATTTATGATAATCTGGATGATATTTTATTCGTCTTAATGGGCAACTGAGAATGATATTTTTGGCCAGTCCAATGTATCAAGTGTGGCCATCAATTTTATCTATAAGATTGATTGAAGATTCACTTTCGGATGTCCAAAAGTGACCAAAGTTCACTCACATGTGCAACCATAACTATATGAGGAATAATTTAGTTTTAAGTTAATTGAAAAGATGATTTTCGAAGAGACTGAGAGAGAGAGAGAGAGAGAGAGAGAGAGAGAGAGAGAGGCTATAGACAGGATTTGGATTCATATCGTTATCATGTCTGATTCGAGATTTATCATGATGAATCTTAGAACTTGTAAGCTTTGTAATTGCCCTCCAGGTATAGTCAATTATCGATCTCTTTGGGGAATGTTGAAATTGAATGATAACTTTTCCTTATGCAAAATAATTGTTTTTTCGCAATGATAGCCTGAATCGATGAAAAAAGAAATTACACCAAAAGGATAATCTTATTAATATGAGTCGTCTGGAGCCGATTATTCTGCCTCATTATTGTCAGTGTTGATGATTTTATAAGAAGATATTCAATTATTAATGAGATCAATCCAATTTGACCAGTTAGTAATTGAAAGATTTGAATTCAAAGATTTCATAACTTTCTTTCTCTCATCCAAAAGATGAGGAAAAAAAGAGAAGGGATTTAAAAAAACATTGACCTGATTGGCCTAGAAAAATATTATTATTATTATTATTACATCCTTTTTTTATTCATCTCTTCATTTATGATACTAACCATTATTCTTGATTCAATTAAAAAATTTATTTCACTTCCTCTTTATCATTATTGAACTTTTTCCAAAAATCCTGAACATCAAGAGGAAGAAGTGGAAAAAATAGCATGATTCAAGATATCCAATTTCATGTATTCAATTCTGAACTGATGTTTACGGCTACCTTCACCATCAAACCCCTTTGATTACCTCTTGAAAATGGTGAAAAAAAGGGTGATCCGAATCACCATCAAAGTCATGATTTTTTCCGTCAAAAAAAATCATATAAAAATGAAACATATACGAAGAGGTAAAATGTATCATCATGAGTATCATGATGAACTTTCAAATATGATACTCATATTTCATCCACACTTGAATGCTGGCTGGCTGATAAAGGTGATGATGGCCCATACACATGATCATGAGGGTATCATGAAACACGATGGACAAGGCCGAATGTATTCCCTTGGAAGATTTGTACGGGCGTTCAAAATTTTAGCCACTAAGATTCCCGAGGTCTCATTAATTGAATTCATCTTGATACATGTACACACAGTTCCTCTCGCTTTTCATCGGCATCATAAGTGTAACCAGGGAAAGACTTTCAAAATGAATTGAATATCATCCACTCTTCACACAGGAAGAGGTTTCAATTCATACGAGTGTACATGTGTGTGAGAAATGAACTTGATTTTTGGCCCAAGTGATGAAGAGAATTTTGATGATGCTGATCAGAACCGCAGATATTCAGCAGGGAGTGAAGGATTGAATGAAGATAAAATATCTTGAAAAGAGTGATGATATTCGGTATAATTCATCTCTCTTTTCCTCATTTCATTTAACCCTTTGACATGGTCATTGGCTGCTCATGAAGCTTGTTTCTCTTCAACAGGTAAATGTTGATGATGCTTTCCAAGGTAAATGAATCTGGCCACTGCTCATTGATGATAGAAGATGAGAGAGGATGAAAAGGGTAGATTGATGCTCTACTGATGATTAACTTAATTTTGTGGTCACGTTTGGTGGTTATTGAAGATTTGAAGACCAATGAGAAAAGTAGTACTTTTGGTTAAATTTTTTTTCCTTCTGAATTTTCTTTTTCCCAACATATTGCGTATTTGTGTGAATAATCATCAAGTAATCAGTAAAATCATCAATTAAGGCCATTCTTGAATGGATAAGTCAATCCCTGGGAATTGAAGAATCATTTGAGACAGCCAATTATGATGGTAGAGACAGGAAAATAAAATTTTCTGACCAATTTTCGGGCCAATAATCGTGAACATTTTTGCTTACAAATTTTTGATCAATCAGTAAGATTTTGTATGAATGTTTGGTGTATATAATTTCAATTGACTTTCTCAGGTAATTCTCACTCATTCTGGGCCTCTTTCAAGCATCGATGATAATCTTGATGATGACTATTACACTATGAGAAAAATCGTCGTCTTCATCGTTTTCAATGGACACTGATTTCAGTTTCCCATGGCTTCTGAAGATGATGGTGATGATGATGTTTTTTCTTTTCGGCAACTAAAATCATCTTCAATTGGTCTCCAGAACTAGTGTACGATGGGAATTGGAGTGATATAAAGTGATTCCAAATGACCTGGCTACCTGCTCATCAGATACGCATAGTGGTCATCACCATCATTTGGAAATCTGGTCCACATACACACATATTATCTTGAGTATATGTTCATTTGGACACTGAACAGGGAGTAAGCAAAAAGAGAGTAAGAGAGAGAGAGAAGAATAAAGTAAAATTTATTACCTCTACCCAGCGCGATTTGAGGGGAAATAAGATAGATAAATTCATTACATCTATGTGTGGAGAATGGAAGTGTATTTTTCTAGTGAAATTTATTCATGCAATTTGATTCGACTTTCATCAACCAGTTGGAAATCAACGAATTCACAGCCTAAATCATGAAACATTCCGGCTGAGAGGATGAGAGAGAGAGAGAGATGGAAAAAAAAGAGACAAGTTCAAATAGAAGTTCCAAGTAATTTGATGGCTAATGGCTGGGGTCACTTGATTGCATATTCAAAGGTATTTCAAATAAATTATCTTACTTATCGAGGAAGAAGAAGGAGCAAGCAAAAAAGGCAAGCTTCTGGCCAAACTATCTCTCTACCTCTATCCAGCTCTCATCTTCATCTCATTTTCAAGATGCTGTGGAATTCTTCCAATTGATTGAAGCAAGTAAAGTTTGATTAACTTCTGGAGAGAGAGAGAGAGAGAGAGAGAGAGAGAGAGAGAGAGAGAGAGAGAGAATTGGGCGAATGTGGAATGAAGTGGAATTAAATCAATCCTAAATCATGGATGTGTTTTTCATGTTCACACTTTCATCAAATCAGTCGTTAATGACTTCTTCGTGAGCCACCAAGAATCGAGATCATCGCCTATCATGTTTACTTCATCATGCATGGCAATCTTTTGTTTTTTTCACCTCATTTTTCTTTTTTCATCTTCTTTTTTCTCTTCTATTCACTTGGTCAGACTCTAATGTAAATCAGATAAGCTCAAATCAGTATTCAAATCAACTTTCAGTGTATGGATGATGCATATATATATAGTATGAATTGTGATATCTTTCCGCTTGATCATGATTGAATTTGAATTTTTTCAAACTGAATCAAACAAAAGAAGAGTGGAACTGATCAGTATCTTTTTGTTTTGGGATGAAAAAGAGGTTCCCATTCACACTATCTGACGCCAATGGAGGCATTGAAATGATGGATGATGAATTTTATTCATGATAAGGATCGTTCATTTGTTTTGGTGATGAGAGAGAAAATTTCAATCAAAAAACTAGAGCCCACAAAGCACATTGAATCATACGTATCGATGTGGAAAGATAAATCAGTTAAAATATTTGAACAAAATACTTTCCAACCAATTTGTTCCCTAGACACTTGGAATTGTAACTGATATTCATCTAGCAGAAAGTGATAAAAAGGGTAGCCCTGAACAGAGATAGAGATGGAGGAAAGAATTTTTCCAATTGAATTCCAAGCAAATTTCTTCACAGATTACCATCATTTACGTGATATTCTTTGGCCTTCAATCATCTTGTGTGTGCTATTTGAGCATTCAGAGCATCCAATCTTGGGTTCAGCAAACTTTGGCTTATGCTCTTCTCACATTTTCTCTCTCTCTCTCTCTCTCTCTCTCTCTCTCTCTCTCTCTCTGTTCTGGATTTGCGTCGGATGATGGGAGGTCGATGAAATAGAAGAGGCTAAAATTTGCTGACATTGACACAGACCACAATATCTTGTGAATATTCATTCCATTCATTTGCTCAGTTGCCTATTCAAATTAGCCTCCCATTGGCCATATTTTGAGCTCACCAAAAAGTGTCTCTCTCATGGTTGAGATTGTTTTTGCATACGATTGTTGCTCAAAGAGAAAGAGAAAGAGAGAGAGAGAGAGAGAGAGAGAGAGAGAGAGAGAGAGAGAGAGAGAGAGAGATCATCATTTGCCTACGCTTCTTTACAACACTATCAGACTATCATCATCTGCATATACGAGTATTCAAATTAGCTTTGGTGTAGAGCGAAAATTTTTCTTCTCTCTCTCTCATCCTCAGACAATGGTGTTGATGGTTATGCATATCATATTCAAGTGATATCCATGGATGATTGAGCTGAGAGTTGGATCTTGTTTCACTTTTGAACAATTAAAAAAGAGCTTCTTTGATCCACCTTCACCATCTTTCTTTTTCTCTCTCTCACACACAGCATCTCATGCATCATCACCCTTGAAATTTGACATGAGAAAATGATGCTTGTTGACTGCAGGAAGTAGAAAAGAGCGCGAGGAAAAAAATCCGCATCAAAAGAGGAAGAAGAGAAGAAAAAAATTTAGCTTCTCTTTCTCTCTCTCTTCCTCAATTTTCTTCTTGTTCAACACAGATGAACCAGATCTGATTATCTTGCTCATTTAAATGGCTCTTGTATGGCCTATCATCGAGTGGATAACAAATGAAGTTTAAATTTACGAGAATGGAACAACAACAACAGCATCATACAAAATTGATGATATATATTTTCTCTCTCTCATCTTCCTCCTCTTCTTCTTTTTCTCCTTCCAGTGTTTGTGTTTTCCAATATACACACATACACGTATATTACACCCAGGGAATTCTTCTCAATTTTCCACTATTTTTTTTATTGTTCATTTTTGAATACATTTTGCATACTAAAGAGCCCAAACCCTAGTAGAAATATATAACGTTAAATATATACATATTCGCTAGAAGGTGGAATAGAGAGAAGGAATATTCTGTATCCGTGTTTGGCTTTCATCCCATTTGGCTTGAGTCATTATTCAGTCAACTCTTCGGGCGAGTTGCCGATAGATTTACACACACACACATATATATATATACACTTACATAACTTAACTGTACTTCGTACTACTACTTAGACACGCATATATACAAGCAATTTTAACTTGGGTGCTTCTGTCTGTGTGTATGTAGATATATATGTGTGTGTGTGAAAACTTAGCCTAAGCCATACAATCTGAAATAAAAGAAGAAGATGTTTATCATCATGATCATTATTCATCAAAGATGAAGCTCATTTTCATCCCTTTTTCCATGCTATTCTCTCTCTCTCTCTTCTTTGAGCATTTTTCTCCCTCATCCTGGATGAGAGAGAAAGAGAGAAAGATGCCGAAAATTTTACATGTTTTGCATGATACAAAAATGATGCTTAAGCTTGCCGAATTATTCTCTCATCTCTTATACATAGTTACACACACAGCCTTCCCAACTTACCTACCAAAAACAGCCTCAAGTCAGACAAGTGATGCCCAAGATGCTATCACTTATTCGTTGGGGAAGCAATCAGTCTTGACTAATTATCTGAAGATGAATAGCTTTTCCCGCCAGTCTTAGGAGGCGAAAAGAGAGAGAGAGAGAAAAAAGAAAAAAAATAGCCAAAAAGTGTCCCAAGTTTTTCTCACTCATTTTTACTATGTAATGCCCAAAAGAGATACATTTTGTTTAAAAACTTCAGTCTCAGCAATGGTGAGATGTATATGTATCAATGCTGTGTGGATAATCTTGAATCTTTTACTCCTCAAATGATACCAATTGCTGGTCCATCTAAGTGTGTGTGTGTGTGAAAGACCAGAATTAAGACTTCTTGTCATTAGTTCATGTTATGAGGAGGCCGAGAGAATGATATAATCAAGCTAGGTAGGTGATATTAGAGAGAGAGGAATGGAGAACCAAATTCCTCACTTCAGTGTATTTTAGAAGGTAATAGTCTTGGGAACTCATTTCAAAAATTGGAATTAGAAATAGGTATTGAATAGATGTCCTCAGGGGTTCACTTTAATTTTCATTGGATTCACAAAAGCGTGTATATATATAATAATATAATAATAATAATTTTAATTGGTAGCTGTCATTGACCAGTGGAAATTTTGATAATGATTACTTCATGATCATGATCAACAGGAGAGGGGCAAAATATCACGAAAAAGGTGGACAATTAAAGATTGGGGTGTCTATTGGTGAGTGTATAATTGACTATGAAAATGATAAATTATACATACATTTTTCATCATATCTTGATACATTTCAATTGGATGATAAAAGGTAAAGACAAAATTAAGTGTGCTCAAGAGAAAGAAATGAAACAGTGGCTGATAATTATCACAATATTATGGCCAAAGAGAATCAAATAAGAGAAATAAGATTATGATTATTAGTATGATTACGAACAAAAATCATTGGGTGCTGTAATCATTTGGCGGACAAGAAGAATGGATTGATTTAAAAAAAAGTGCTTTTTTCTCGCTCAAGAAGGATGATTGAAACAATTTTTTTCCATTAATAAATGGTACTCATTGAAACCCACTCAAATCCAATAATTTATCTGAAAATTATCTCATTGAAGCCACAGTAAATGGACAGTGTTGTGTTACCTTTTCCTATTCACCAGAAAAAAGAAAGAAAATGGGAAAGAAAAGGAAGAGAAAAGCTCGTTCTTCATCCTTTGGGACATGATAAAAATCACATTCGATTCTGTCCATAAAAACTTTCCAAAATGAATGCTTTTATCATCACTCGAAAAACTTATCAATCATTCAGATTATATATACTTTTTTTCTATCACATAAAATCAAACTTTTTTTTGCTACTCATTTTGTGCTTGTGTGTCCAATATTTTTACTCTCATGAAAACGCCTCATGAAATTGATCAAAAACTTTTTACTTTGATGACATTTACTCATGATGCTTTTCTTTCTCTCCCTCCATCTTCCTATTTACCTGTATTGGAACTTTTCTGTCCATTAGAATTTGGAATATATTTTTCCATTCACATGACCAGATCTTTCTCTCTCTCTTCACTTATTATGCTGTGTGTTTGGTGCTTGGAAGAGAGAAGAAAAAAATGACAGATGCTAATGAAAAATGTTTGCCCATAAAAACCTTTCATCTTGACCCTTTTGCCTTTTCATATACACACAAATGAAAGATGATCTGATCAATAAAGCGGTTCATGATTGATGTACACTTTTTCTTCTCTCTTCTCTCTCTCCTTCTCTCCTTCTCTTCATCACCATCATCATCAGTATCACCACAGTTGAAAGATGAATATTATTTCTCCTCATCCAAAAATTCAGTTCATCGTCAAGCGCGTTTTTCTCTCCTCAAATGAAACGCAACGGGACAAAATTTGATAGATGATTTGTTTGGTAAACTAATTTTAATACACTTTTCATTGGAGGGTTTCAATTTTTCTTTTTTTTCTCTCCATGATAAAATTTTTATCACGAAACATATTATTCATCTTAACCATGCTGATGTAACTACCACTTCTACTATTTTATAACTGTATTTTATATATGGGAGTATGCTAATTTTGGACACTATTGCCTCACTGTTTTGATGCCAATATTGATTCAACATAACGTTTATCAGCTCGCAATAAAAAGAAATAAAAAGAAGCCAAACGAAAGAGAGAGAGAGAGATGAGTACATGTATCAAATGAACATTCAATTCAAAATATTATGAATGATCAGATGAATTTTAATACAAAATATGTTCTTTTACTTTTGTCTCTTTTGAATATATCGCTACTTCTTCTTCTTTTTTCATCCTCATCTTCCCATAACAGCATCAGGTCAATGGCCTGGGGACCGAACATTCAGACTCACATTCAAACAGGTGAACATAAGCCATCATGGAACATGATATTTGACATGAAAAGGCTTTTCTCAGAAAAGAAGAAGAAGAAGAAGAAGATGAGGAACAGATTGGAAGAAACAGATAAAATCGTCATCTTTCTGTCTCTCGGAAAGAAAGGAAGACAGAAAAATCTCATGATTCAAGCAAATTTTCTCGAAAAGATAATATTGACGATTATTTTCATTTCTTTTCCATCTTTTTCCTTTATCTACGATTCCAATTACTCACTTGAACAACAATCACAATTAAGCAACATGCACATATACACATGTACATGGCGTTTTTTTTGTGTGGACCACTTCTCATTGGAAAAACGATTGGAGAAGCCACCAAATGAGATATAATATATAATATATATTCTTCATCTTCTTCTCCATCTTCAATTACAAGTCACTTGAGAAGGCACTTCGTATTCATCTTTTGTATATTTATTCAATCGCTTATTTTGTTTATACAAGCCTGTAATGGCCATGATTTTTTGGCTCATCTGCTTAACTTTTTTTCTCCTCTTTCTCTCTCTCTGTCTCTCTCTCTAATGATAATTATACATGTATATCAGCGTGTTTGCATGGAATCGATCGAAAATGAACAGTATATATTCAGATAAATAGGCATAAATAGGGCATTTCAAGTGTAGTCCATCTGATTCCCATGATTTGTGTGCCTATTTAAGAATAATTTCAATTCTTTGAGCATCAAAAACGTCTCTCATCTGAATAGTAAGAAAGAAAGAGAGAAATCTCACATAAATTCATCTTACAATATGATTTGAATAAATTGTTTACCTCTGAATTGAGTTTAATGGTGGGATTTTTTTGCTCCTCATAAAAAAAATAAGAGGGAAAAAGGATTAATTTTTCCTACTCTTTGTTGCGGAAAACAAATTTTTCGAAAAGATTTTTTTCCACCAAAAATTATCATCATCATGATACATCTTCTCCGAACATTCATGTATATGTGCACGCGTAATCATGCCCAGTATTAAAGTATTATAAATTGAATTTATTTTCTCAGCCAGCCGGAAGCAGAATAGGGGGGGGAGAAATATCCGCTGAAAGATCATGCTGCTCATCATTTTTGGGAATGAAAAAATTCTTCTTTTCTCTCCATCAATCACCATTCTTCCTCTTTATCTATCAGTATGACTCAATCGGACGGGCTTCATGAGCATGTGGTCGACATGATGGCCATTGCAGAAGAGGATGGAAAGAGAAAGATAGAGAAAGAAACAAGATAATCAATATAGAAATGTCGTGATGTGATCATGGTTCACATTGCTGAAATGATCGTGATATACTGACAGCATCAGCATCAGTCTGGTGGTTGCTCATTGCTTGTAAGATCTACTTGTACTCATAATGGTGAATGAAGAGGGAGAGATAAAGAAGAATGGAATACAGAATAAAAGATGCTGGATAAAAGAAAAGCAATTGAGATATACAAGAAGACTAAGGAGTGTACTGTGTCTGTGTGTGACCACATCAAAGACTGTAATATCAACATGATTACAAGTTCTTCAATCTTAACCCTTTCTCTATCTCTATCATCAGATCAAGTCTTTATCTTTTACCACTATCAAATTGGATGAAAGAAAGAGCGAATCCTGGGTATCTGAATCAGAATACACTGTGGTGATTAATTATTTGAGCCTGATTCCAAAAGGCCACCAATAATGAAGGAAAGATAGTGAAAGAGAGAAAAGTTCTAACAAATCACTTTGATCCAAAAATCCGTTGGAACAAATTATCTGATCCGATTAAAAGAGTGATTTGGAATCAGTAATTAGCAATCCTTCCACACATGGAACCCAAGGGCAATTGGAGGAAGAGATACAGAAAGATATTCTCTCTCGTAACTCTGGATGCTCATGAGAAGATCAGATTATTATATCGCCTATCAGCAACCATCATGTTCAATCGGATGAGAATTTTTATCTTGAAAGGAAAGTGGTACCACTTTCCTTAACACATTCAAGTGTGGATCCTTATTTCCACTTGAAGAAAAAAGTATGCGTATATATTAATCCAGAATGCTACTGGAATTACTGGAAACAGCCATGGAGTATGTAACTAACCAACTATACTGAAGTATATGCACCAAAGCACCGATCTAAATTTTCCGTTTGCATGATGCTCGATCTCCCCAGAATGATATGTGTATGATATGGTATGATATGAGTTAGTACATGTTCTCAAAACATAAGATGAGTGAACTGTTTTGACAAATAATTTGACTTTGTAATCAGTCATAGCACATATCATTCAATCAGTATGCCTTATTTCTCTCTCTCTCTCTCTCTCTCTCTCTCTCTCTCTCTCTCTCTCTCTCTCTCTCTCTCTCTTGATGGGACAGTTGACTTGGGAAGAAAAAAATTGCCTTGTGGAAATGAAACCTTCTCATCGACAAGATAATGTGCTCATGGTGAAATCGGTATTGGCATCATGGATCATGAAGTGAAATATTTATCTAATCAGATAGATTTTCTCAAGGATATTTATGCCGGAAAACCTAACATCATCATCGTCATCATGATGGTTCATTTTCTTTCTCTTTTTCTTCAGTAAATCCATCAGAATTTTATGTATCTGATGTGATGTGATCAGAAGATCATTTTTCTCTCTCTTCTACCTTATTTATGAGCTTGATTTTTTGAGTTACCTTTTACTCTAAATTTGAATACATTTTTTGGCATTCAATTGGCCCGCAAATCACGTTGCCCAAGTAAAGTATATACGTAATCAGAGTGGCAGAAAAAAAGTGGCCAAAACAAGCCCAAATGTGTGACCAAAACCATTTATCTTGCCTCCGTTGAGTTGTACAAAAAAAGGACACATATATACATATACTTATCTTCTTTTTACTTTTTTACCCAAAGCAAATCATCGGTTTTGACTGACCAACTCATTTGCCTGAGAGGCTCCTCTTTTTCATGACCATTTGACCGTTTTCCTTCCTCTCTCACTCTCACAATATTCACAAGCCTGTCAAATCATAGAGAAAACGTAGGGAAAGATTCAATCTATGGTCACCATCACTACATATACATTCAAGTGACCTCAGGTGAAATCAATTTCGGTCGATCACACATACACTAGACTTGGCCGGTCATGTTGGACTTGGTGGATGGCCTCAATATATATGTATATACTGGTGAATGTCAAGGATCGCAAAGCGAAGCCATCCCAAGCAAGGATCAATGAGTAGAGTTGATCCGATTGATCGTCGATCAGTGAACAAGCGGACTTACCGGCCACTTTGTCCCCAATAGTTTACCCAATAGTATTGGGTATAGCTGGTAAAGTTGGCACATAGACATTTGAGGTCATTTCAAATCGCTTGAATCGCTCTTTTTCGAATAGACTAATATAGCAATGCTGACTGTTCAAGCTTGTCACAATCACTATGGCTTCTCAAAATTTTCCATTCTCATTCTTCCTCTCTCTCTCTATGTACCACCTTTACCATTGAACAATAGGGACCAGAATTTTAGCCCAAAATTCAGGCTCAAGAGTGAAAGAGAAAGAGAAAAGGTGAAAGAATAAGGTATGGTAAAAGAAAGGGAAAGAGGAAGAGATTTTTGGCTTGCGTGTGTCAAGAGAGAGAGAATAGTGGGCTAGTCTGTGTTGTAGTGGTATACCGAAAGTAGCGAAAAGCGCGAAATTTTCTGGCTCAAAAGATGAAAATTTTTGGGTAAAAAGAAAAGAAAGAGAGAGAGAGAGAGAGAGAGAGAGAGAGAGAGAGAGAGAGAGACAGAAAAAGAATGGACAGGAAGATGAATGAATTGGTGATGGAGAATAAAGTTTGAAAGTGAACAAAAATTGAGCATACAGGCGCTACTTTAAGGCCACTTTTCGGTAAACAATCTCACCTTTTACTTCAATTGATGTTGAACGGAAAAATGATGAGATTATGGATAAGAGTGAGTAAAAGAGAGAGAGAAAAGCCCAAGAGAGGCAAATAAAGTTTTCTCTGGTTTCTATTCCATCCAATATATGTGTGTGTGAGTATTCCTCTTTTGGTTAGTTATATCGAGCTGAAAGATGTGTTTTGATGTAGACATGAGAGAGAAAGCCTCCTCTTCACTTGAGAGCCGATGAGCACGACTCTCGAGGCTTGAGCTTTTCAGCACGGCAGGCCAATCATTTTTCTCATTTCTCTTTGGGTAAAAAAAGTGGCCTAACAGAGAAAGAGAGAGAGAGAGAGAAAAAAGAGACGTTTTTTCTTCACTAACACCACCGAAAAATCTGAGTATGTGCCTTTAAACTTTACTCTCGAAAGTGAGAAGAGAGGAGGATAGGAAAACGAATCACTGCCGATACGTTGAAAGTTGATGTAAGAGACTAGGAAAACGTTTTATACTTAAAGTGAATGATGAGCGAAAAAGAGCAAGAAAGGAGAAAAGAAAAGAGCATTGAGCTGGTGGAGAAAAGAGAGAGAGAGAGAGAGAGAGAGAGAGAGAGAGAGAGAGAAAAAAAATTCCCGAAAAAGTCATACACTACTAGATTGACTACTACCTTTGATTACAATACTGTGCTATGGAGGGAGTGAAAGAGGAACCGTGTTGTATGGAGTTGAATTGCGGATAGAAGTCAATTTTTTTTAGTGAACATGCAAATCAGCCAAGCGGCGAATAATTTGTATAGCAAATCATCTCATTAGCTCTTTCGCTTAGAGGATTCAAAGTGGGCAAAAGTCAAGCTTCATACACACACAAAGTTGAATTGAAAGAGCCTCTCTCTTGTGGGATCATCCGTTTTTGAGCCTCCAAAAAGTGGGCTTAACATGGCCTCATAGGGGCGTATGATATCCCGAAAAGAGAGAGAGAATATTCAACCGATCAGTTCGATTTATGTAAGAGAGAGAGAGAGAGAGAGGGAGAGAGAGAGAAGGAGGCATTTGCATTCTGATAGGTTCCGGATACAAGGTTCCAATACAGAGGACCTATCTCTCTCTCTCTCTCTTTCTTCACTCGTCGAGCTTCACGAAGCACGCTATACGGTTTCTTGGATCTATCCATGTTATCATAGCTCAAAAAAATGGTTATGATCCGATGGCTTGTAATCATTGAATGGACATCACGGATCTCGGTAGGCCACCGATTTGTCCCTCTCATGTTCACACACTTATACATGCACACATGTAACACTGAATGACCGCAATGCCTAGAAAGAGGGAGAGGAAAAGAAAACGGGACTGGCCCACCAACATGAGTGGAAGAGAGAGAGAGAGAGAGAGAGAGAGAGAGAGAGAGAGAGAGAGAGAGAGAGAGAGAGAGAGAGAGAGAGAGA
>QZCP01000211.1:49022-77679 GCA_003956705.1 Brevipalpus yothersi | reverse complement strand
CTCTCTCTCTCTCTCTCTCTCTCTCTCTTACTCTTTTACTCTGAATGTTTCTATCAGGAATGCGCTATTCAAGAGCCAATCAGAGTGTATCACTCTGATGTTTGTCTTTATACACATACTTTATAGCTCTGTTGCCTGATGATACAGGAGAATGTTTTCCGTCTTGACTGAAATATTCTTCATGGAGGGTCTTAAGGTTGCCACCTTCTGTCAGAGAATGCAATATTGTGCAATCCAGCTGATACTCTGTGGGCCTCTGAACTTTTTGATTAAATAAATAAGACTCTGATGTGTTCTCAGAGTTCTGTCTACTTCATCCTGCTAATCGAATTTATTGAAAATTATGTATTTACTCAAAATGAATTATGCGTTGCAATATGTGTGGTATGACCTATGAATATTCAGATTAATTTTCATTCGCAATTGTTTAGAATGTACAATCTTCTGTATTGTGATCATTGTTTGATTGAACAATTACGAAAAGCTGATGGATCTTGGATAAATTTGTGTGTATATTCAAATTTGAAGAGAACGTAAAGTTCTGTGACAAAATTAATTCTAGAACATGTCTCTCTAGCTTAGCTTGAGTTCTTTCCAACCAACAGAATTGGTCTCACCAAAATTCCAGCGGAAATGAAGACAGGCCTTTTCATGAGAACCAATCATCATTTTGCCACACATACTCATATTGATTCGCTTCAACATCTTTTCCAGTTGATTGTGTAAGCTCTAATTTTTGTCCCAAAAAATAAATGAATTATTTTGCCTTTTGGCACCTGAAAATGCGAAACAATTCTTATGTTTCCATGGGAATTTAATCTCGCTTGTCTCGTGCCATATACATGTACTAAAAAAACAAAACTGTAAGAGACGGAAAAAAGTTACTCAATAAGCCCACTACCGAAGCTAAACGCCCTATTCCACTAGAAACGTAATTTTTTCCATGGATGAATGAAAGCATGAAAGCGGTCTATGGACCGATACTGAAGACTTTTTTACCCAATGTTTATATATATACATGTATTCATACGTTGGAAAAGTCTGAAAATTTTTCCTTCTATTGTTAATCATACACAAATTTATATATGATGTTGGCTCCCCTGGAGCGACAGAGAAGAGTGAAAGAAAGAAAGAAAGAAAGCTAGAAAGAGAGAGAGAGAGAGAGAGAGAGAGAGAGAGAGCAAAAGATATTATCTCGAACCCTATTCCCTAAATGTGGCCACACTTGCCTCATTGGCTGACCTGAAACCCATATAAGAGTGGGAGAGAAAAAGGTAAATGGTTGCGTGTGAGGCTCGCACAACGGGAAGTGGCCGTAAAACGAAATTTTTTTCGACCATCTCTCTCTCTCTCTCTCTCTCTCTCTCTCTCTCTCTCTCTCTCTCTCTCTCTCTCTCTCTCTCTCTTTCTCTTTCTCTTTCTCTCTTCTCCCTTCTACAACTATGTGTGTGGATTTGCCACCGGAGCGAAAGCTTTTTCGTCGAATCATAGGTGATCAGGATCTTTTCACTTTACAGTTTGACAGACTAGAAAAAGTCATTTTCTGCGTTCAACTAAGCAAGAAAATTTGCTACTCCTTACAGTAGATGATAGTGATGTAGTGAAAATTTTTTTGACCAAGCAAGTTTCAAACCATGTTGATAAAATGTACATAATTTGTTTCAAACAGCATCATCATTTTCGGATCAAAACATATAGCTTTGGAATATTACTTCTCTGGTTTAGTTTTGTTCTCAACTCGATAGTAGGTTCTTTTCCACCATCTACTAATCCTCGAACCATGTTCATTCGTGCTGGGTGTGCCAATGTGAAGCGCATAACATTAGAAGAATATTCTACCGAAGATTACTCATCAAGAAATAACCTCAACGAATTCACTCAAATGCAATTGAGAGACATCCATAGATCACAGGATCGAATAGTCAATCAGGATATTTTGGTGAGTTTATGAAGAAAATTTTTCCACTAAATTTTTTATGAACGCTATGAGTCTATTGAAAATTTCTCAAATTATGTAGGATTCAATTTCAGACGAGATCATGACGGATCTTGGGATGATTGAATATTACTCAGAGGAGAAAAGTACAATCAAGAGGAATGAAAAATTGACTAAAAGTAAGTTTCCATGCTTCCGGCCTTCTTAGATCAATTCATTATTATATTCGCTTCTCAGTTAATATAAGAGGCCGAAAAAGGTTTAAAAGGCACAGAAGAGCAGGAGATTCTTGGGAATTTTGTAAGTAGATATGAATCATGACAGACAATCCTGACTGAAACTGACAGTATTCTAGGGAAGAATCATTTGCCAGGAAACTGTAGTCCAGAGAATAGAACAATTGCAGTGGATCCTGATGGAAATAGTAATGAAATATATTTTCCAAGCTGTGTCAAATTGCCGAAATGTGCCGGTTGCTGTCCTAGTGAAAGACTGGTATGTCGTGCAGTTGAAACAAAACGCATAGAAGTACCAGTGAGTAATGAATACTATCATTTTTCAGTAAATCAAATAACAGCTAATACTCAAAATTTTCCAAGGTTTATGCCCGACAATTGTTCAGCAAATCGAATAAACCTCAGTTGACAGGATGGAAAAAGAAAACTCTCCTCTTGCACCAGGACGAAAGATGTGAATGCCAATGCATACAACAAAAAGAAGACTGTGGTCCACAGCATGAGTTCATTAAAGAGGAATGCAAATGCAGGTGTAAAAATTTATCATCAGCCAAAGAATGTCGAGGAAAATATCCACTCAAAAAATGGAACCAAGATCGATGTACATGTGATTGTGTCAACAGGGAAATGTGCCCATCGAATCTTTCTTTCGATGAGAAGACTTGTTCGTGAGTAATGAGATAAGATAATTGAGATCGATGAAAAAATTTGATATTCTAACCAGTTGCAGATATCCGGAGAAAAATATTTCACCAGTCCTGAACAATATTTGGTCAGAATTCTCGGAGAATTTGCCACCTCAAGTTCCAGATATCGAAAGAAATGGTGAATATGTGCATATGGATAAGAATTTACCCAGAGAACCTCATGATCATTTTTGAAAATCATTGGAACATGCAAAATTTCAACATTTTGAATCATTCATGGAATGAATAAAACTTTGTATGATACGAATTTGCAATCAGGAGTTTCATTTTGGAGGAAATGATAGAATCAGAGGGAGATGAAGTTAATCTCAAACTCTTCTGAGTTTAATGGAGAATTTCACAATCAATCCACTAGTCCATAGTAGTGGAAGATAAACATGAGAGCAAATGGTGTCAGGACCTCAAGTCCAGCCTTATTTACAGGTAAGATCTTGTAAAAATTTGTTTCAAAAGAGGTAACTTGATTAGAGCAGTTGATGCCTTGTTCTTATGAGAATCCTAGATAACGTTAGGCAGCTGCTATCAAACAGATATTTCATAATTCATCTCATACTGACTTTGTCTAACACTTTCCTCTCTATTTTGAGGGGATTGTGCGGTCTTCTGAGAATCAATAGCATTCTCTAACTGTGAGGAGAGTTCCAGAGCTTTCGTGAAGCTGGGAGGTCTCTTTGTATAATGTTTCGGGTGAGAGCTATTCTCAGAGTGCTCTAAAGATTTACCATCATGCTTCAAATCACTCGAAGACGAACGCGTGTACCCAATTGGTTGATGACCATGGTTTCCAGAATCAGGGGAGTAGTATATTACCAAACCACCAGTATCAGAATTGCTGAGAGCATAATGATTCTGGTCACTAGAATATTTGGATACTTCTTCACCTAATTTTGAGCTCCTTGATGGCGATTTAGATGTTGAGTTTAGAGCATAGTGATTTTTTGTATCACATGGAGAGTCTTGCCGATCGATTGATTGACAATTCGAGCTATCTGGTGCATCGTAGGAGAATCTGGCGGAAGGACCAGATTGACTGTCGGGTACTACTGAAAAGGTCGTTTCAGTTTTACCACTGTAAGAAGGAGGAAGAGAAAGAGAAAGAAAAAGTTGTTAGAGATCAAGATTTTGGAATAGATGAGAGGGAAAAAATCTATTTTGAGAAACAAAATAAAAAAAATTACTTGTCCATTCTCCTCATGGTAACATGATGATTATGATACATAATCTGCGATTGACTACTACTATGGTGAGATGAGCTCATATATGGCTTACTATAAACTTGTGATGATTCCTGAGTTGGTTCATGTTGCTTTGAGAGGTTAAACTCTCCACATTCTTGCAAGATGATAGCTTTGCTGTCTAAATTATTGGATAAAACGGATCTATCTGATGAGGATAAAACTTTGCTGACATTATTCTTTCTTGAACTGTTTATGGAAGGATCTTGCTCTTCCTTTGATTGGCTTCCATGCTCATTTGAATCTCTTTTTCCATCGAGTCTTTCCATATTAATTACATCACCTCCTTGATGACCATTGGATGATTTAGAAACACCACGATTAGAACTTTTACTAGATGATTTTGGATCAGATGATTCTTTAGATTTTTTTGGGTTGAGCAATTTAAACTCTTCATCCACATAAGCTCGGTAAGCTTTAGCACGCGAATTATCAGCGTGCTGACCTTTTATCACTTTTTCTTTTTTACATTTTGCTTTCTTATGCTTTACATAGCTTATATTTACAGGACCACACAAAATATTACAATAATTTGACATACATCCTCTTGAGAAAGGATTGTAAGCGCCTTTAAATTTATCTGTGACTTGCTCATTAGTTGTGCGCCCACGAGCCACAAGAATCACATGGAATCCTGTCAAACCGATGATTGGTATGAACAAAATGGTAATTATGCCTATTATGACAAGAGCTATCACAGAATCACGCTCACGAAGTTCATTTTTGTGATCCAAAACATAAAGTAGACACCAAATGAAAATGGTTATCATGTGAATGCTGAGAAAAATAAGGAAAAAGAAAAAATGGCGATAATTTCGTCGACCAATACAATTATTGACCCATGGACAATGATGATCAAAAGTTTCTATGCATGTATTGCACACACTGCAATGAGAACATCGAGGTGGTCGATAAAATTGACAAGTGCAACACCATTTCATACGAATGGTGATACCATTGATGTCAACATTCTTATACAGAGGAGCAAGATAATCATCATCATTATCTTCATCAGGACTAGCTTTGGGAATGACACCGGGATCCATAAAAGTGGCCAGTGAAAAATTGGTCAATACAAATAGGAAAATGATCCCTTGAACTATGGGCACCACAATTGTGTAGGTGCCTATCAGATAGGGCATGAGAAAAGATGCAAATAAAACTGTGCAAGTGATCAATAGGAACCAAGCACATATTGCAGGAATCAATCTTCGCTTCGATTTGCATCTTGCCATAACAAACTTATATACTGTAGGTGTGTGTGTGTGTGTGTGTTTATGTGTGTAGATCACAATGATGAGTATGAAGCAATTAAGATCATGGAATAAACTTTATCATGTAGAATGTGAAAAAATTTCACACACACACAACATATTCATCAAAGATATTTGTTGATTGATGATTGATAATAATAATAATAATAATATAATAATAATAGTAATAATTTTAATGATGATGATGATGAACAAAAAAAGAAACACAATCAAAAAAGCGAAGTCTTTAAAGAGCACGCTGAACAAGCTTCACCATAAAGTCATTGTACTGTCGTATCTCCTCTTTCCACCTCAATTTTTCACTGGTGTTCATCTTAAACCACTTTCCATTCACATGTAAACAAACTCATTCATTCATCAAGCCAGTATAATCAAAAATTTGATCACATTAATTGATTCAATTACCGTTGATAATGCTGAAAGTAAGCTTACTCAACGGTCAAGATAAATTGTCAACATTTTAGACCAGTTTTTCATCGAAAATTTTTGTTTCTCCAAAATTAGCCCTCTAGCGGAATACTTTGAAATTAAAGGAAACACATATGATTCCGCTAGATGGCGTTGAAAACATGAAAATTTTTGCCGATTTTAATTTCCGTTTCCGTTTCTCGGCGAAAAGCATTTCAATTGACTGTGTTTTGGTCTGCTTCTTGGACTTGATTTGATTGTCCAACAGTGGATCTAATTTAATTTAGTTTCGTATTGTCCTGGAATATATTGAAGGTAGGTTGTTGTGCTTTGAGTTGTATGTCTACTTGGTTTGGATTGTATTGATAAGTGGATTCTTGTTTGTCTGTTTATATAGGCAATTTTGGAAACTTGTGAAACAATTTGGTATTGAATCATGGTAAGTGTTGATGAAAATTTTCGATGTTGATAATGCCAATGTCACTTTGGTGATGATGTTTGGAAGCTCATTGAGATACTTTTTTGTCGTTATTTAGCCACCTAAACAAGATTCTAAGAAAAAGACTGATACTAAAGCTCCTAAGAAGAAGGAAGGAGGAGGAAAGGCCAAGAAGAAGGTAAGTTTTTGGAAATGCCTGTTGAGTGATCGTTTGGTTGTACTATAGATTTTGTTCCCCTCTGTTCTCAATGTAGAAGTGGTCCAAAGGAAAAGTCCGTGATAAGCTTAACAATTTGGTTCTCTTCGATAAGGCTACCTATGAAAAACTGTTGAAAGAGGTGCCTAGCTACAAATTAATAACACCTTCAGTGGTCTCTGAGAGACTTAAGATCAGAGGCTCTCTTGCTAGAAAATCTTTACAAGAACTCTTGTCCAAGGGTCTTATTAGACAAGTGATCAAACATCATTCACAAACAATTTACACCCGAAACACTAAAGCTGATGAAGTTCAGTGATAGGTCAAGTTTTTGTTTGTATATGCGTTTGCAAGATAGTAAACTATCATAACATAACATAACATTTATTTGAAGATTCATTACAATGCGACTCTGACCATCATTTTCGTCCGCTGATGACTTTTTGAACATGGCAGCAATATTCATCAAATGAGGGGGCGAGAGAGCATCAAGATTAAGAAAGTACTAAAGATTGAAAAATATCTCAGCTAACATCAACAATCTTTGAACCTAATCATCTGACTTGTATTTATCCCTTTGACTGCTCGATCGTGAAATGAATGAATTCTAGTGATATGTAGCTGGAGAAATAGAAATCAGAACCCAATGACTGACACCCAACCTCGCGCTTCATATCCAAGGTCCTTTATCCTTTGGATTCAGACGATCAACAAGAGACCGGAAACTATTCTTTATTGACTGCGTCAGTGGACGCTCTTTTCCTTTCTCTTTTTCCATGTAAATTTGTAAAAGCGAATCTTTAACTTTCTCTGTCCACCAAGCAGGCAAAGGCTTGTTCCAGTGTGGTGGAGGCTCGGTTCTTCGTTCCCATACATCGTTCCCTAAACTCGCTTTCAGACGTTCTTCGATCCTTTTGTTTTCACTTGCTATTACTTTCTCCTAGAGAGTTTGATTAGAGATTAGGAGTGAGACTGATTGTGTACCTCATGATAGGATTATTCGTTGATTATTTCAATGAAATGAGATTTTTGAAGTAGCCGAGAGAAAAGACCACCAGTAGATGAGCATCGAAAACTTACCAGTGCATCTTTGCTCCCAGTATTCCTGAACTCGAAGCAATTGTGTACATCGCTCACCAATTGGCTACAATCATTTGGAACTCCAAGCCATTTGTGATGAAATTTTGTGGTTAATTTTTTACAGTACTTCAGCTCCTCTCTATACCACTCACATGGCTTTACCTGTTCTCGAGAATCAAAGAATGAAACATTCCACCATGAATTGATGAATTAATGAATAATGATAAGAGAAAAATCTCAATTCACCTTCCAAGCATCAGGATTTTCAATATCATCCTCTTTTCGATTAAATATTTCACATTCAAATTCGTCATAAGCTGTACCGGCTCGATACTTTGTATACATTATACAATCTGATCGTGTGTATGTGTGTGTGTTTGTGTTCACAGTTAGAGATAAAATTCTTCCAGTCCACTTGACAAGGCAAACAAAAAACAAAACAGACAAAGTAGACAATCACACCATGTTCTCCAATCACTTAGTAATCAACAAAATGAAAAACATTATCATCCAAAAATATTCTCCACCAAAAAGTCGGATAAAAAAAACTTTCACTCTCGCATGTACAAGTTTCAATCACGATTTGATGTGTTGATGTTGAAAATAAGTGAAAGTGTAAAACATATGATTACGATTTGAGTCGCCGTCAAAGTATGTGTCACAATCCGAACTGATTTTGTGTGTTGATTTCGCGATACTGTGTTTGTGTTACTGTTTCATTTTCGGGTTTAAATGGTAATACATGTACCTTTCTTTTTTGGGATACTTTTTTTTCCAACTTAATTGGTGAACAAATTTCCTGATGTGAAAAGAAGAGCCTTGTTGTCGTTCATTGAGTGAAAATTCGTATTCATCAAGCTTCATCTTCTTTTATATCATTCTGGTAAGTGGCTTCAATGTTTATTCAAATACATATCCACTTCTATGAGGATGTATGTCTATCCTGAGTATACCTGTGTGTGATAATGGTTGAGCCAAGTTCCTTCTTCCATCTGATTAGTATCAGGGAGTGATAGTGGAGCTTAACCTTTCCAAATGATTGTTGATAGAAGTTGATCGAACATCTTCTCGGCCAATATCAGAGATCGTAGATTTGCAGCAATTACTGCTAGTACATGATCAATGTATTGGTGATTGATTTCATTAGGCAAACAACTTCATGTCAATAGAGCTAGGAACTAGCGAGGATTCGATTATTGATGAAAGTGAAAAAGCTGTTGATATGCAAATTTCTGGCCTAACTTATCATTACACTGTGTATCAGAACCTTCCACAGTTGCTATTTTAAGAGAGTGAAGTTTCGGGATTGTTCGAAAAATGAAAATGATATAATGAATTCTTGATGGTTTTCGATCTGTTTTGTTCCATACAAATTGCTACCTATTTCAGATGTTCATGTGAATGATTACATTGATTTTCTTTTCTCTTGGTCTCAGAAAATATTAGCAAACTGAACAATGGAGTCGACATTCGATTCATCGCCCAGTACTGCTCAGCAAATAAGTGATCTCTTTAGTCACAAAGCTTCTACTCATAATTCATTAGAAACTATCCAAAAAGTGAATACCAGTATACCTGACAAATCTTTCCTGATAAATCCGGATGAAGATTCATATAATTTTATTCTTCAATATCTTCGTGACAAACTTGCCAAGGGAAATGGTGAAACTTTATTCCAAATTGGAGTAGATGGTGAGTTTCTTTTTATTATGATCAAATTTCAATTCTACATTCTGCTTCAAGTTCATTGAACCATATCGTGAAGACATTCAAGTAATTTGAACCTCTTCGTCATCATCGTAGAATGCAATGACAATGGATTAACAGAGGACGAAATGACCGAATCAGTGGCAACTCTATCAAGAGCTGTTGCTGATTTGAATGCTGATTACGTTTTATTACGACAGAAGACAATTGAAAATGGCAATGGCCGTCTAATTGGTGACTATCTGATTAGAGAGAAAGCAAAGAGTAATGATTTCTATGAAGTGAGAGTTGCAGTGGTTGGTAACGTAGATGCTGGTAAAAGCACTCTTCTAGGTGTTTTGACTCATGGTAACCTTGATAATGGTCGTGGATTAGCCAGACAGAATCTCTTTCGTCACAAACATGAAATCGAGTCTGGCCGTACATCATCGGTTGGTAATGACATTCTCGGCTTTGATAGCAAAGGTATGGTGGTCAATAGTGCTGAGCACGCTGGACATCTAGATTGGGTGAAAATATGTGAAGCATCTTCAAAAGTTATCACATTCATTGATCTCGCTGGTCATGAAAGGTACCTCAAAACGACGATATTCGGTATGACGGGACATGCTCCCGACTATACAATGCTGATGGTTGGAGCGAATGCGGGTATTATCGGAATGACCAAAGAACATCTTGGCTTGGCTTTGGCATTGAGTGTTCCCGTTTTTGTTGTAATAACAAAGGTTGATATGTGTCCACCAAATGTCTTACAGAATACTCTGAAATTGCTTCAGAGAGTTCTCAAATCACCTGGATGTCGTAAGATACCTGTTCTCGTACAAAGCAAAGATGATGTGGTTTTAGCAGCTTGTAACTTTGCCACCGAACGATTGTGTCCAATTTTTCAAGTATCAAATGTGACTGGCTATAATTTGGATTTACTCAAAATGTTCATGAACCTCCTAGTACCTAGAAGTCCAAACTATGACTCAGAACCAGCTGAATTTCAAATTGATGATACTTATTCGGTCCCAGTATGTAATCTTCAACTTCAAACTTTTCCTTATCTCAATCTGAATCTTAATTATGCTTTTTCTAACCATCAGGGAGTTGGTACAGTAATATCAGGACTTTGTATGAGAGGGGTAATAAAAACGAACGATGTTCTCTACTTGGGTAAGCCCTACTGTCTTCCATTATCACGAGCAAAGAGTCTGATTACTTAGCGAGATGAAATTACAAACGAAACTCCTGATCAAATCGAAATGATTAACTTCTTGATTCTTGATGGCTTCATATCTTGGTTTCTCATATTCATCCAATGTTTCTTGAACTTTAGGACCAGATTCTCTAGGACACTTCACCGCTGTAGCTATCAAATCGATTCATCGAAAAAGGATGCCTGTCAAGGAAGTAAGAAGCGGACAGACAGCGAGTTTTGCTCTGAAAAAAGTGAGTTTATTCGACAAAATGTTGAATATGAATCTAATTCAGGTGTTAATCCCAAGATGAAACGTTCTGATACTCGCAAAGGAATGTTCCTCCTTGCTCCAAGTCTCAACCCAAAAGCATATTGGGAATTTGAAGGCGAAATACTTGTTCTACATCATCCGACTACAATTTCACCCAGGTAATTTTTCACGCTGATAGTGTCTCCTAGATTTTTCTCATGGTATTTTGTTGTGAAACTGTTATGGATATCAAAGTGCTAAACTTTCCTCTGTGACTAAAGCCACTTTCTCCTTCTCATCTTTAGATATCAAGCAATGGTCCATTGTGGCAGTATAAGGCAAACTGCAACAATAGTTCGAATGACAAAAGACTGCCTCAGGACGGGAGACAAAGCGGGTGTTCTATTCAGATTCATTAAGAACCCAGAATACTTGAGAGAAGGTCAGAAAATGGTTTTCCGTGAAGGCCGAACAAAAGCTATCGGAAATATCGTTCGACTGATATCGGACGCTTCTCCTAGTCCGAAAACTACTAAAACGAAGAAGATGATTCGTCAACAAAAACCTGGCGATGAGCAAGTCAGTGGCGGTGGTAAACGAAGAAGCCGCCACAGAGCTTTCAGTACAGCTTCAACAGAAGGTTAAATGAGTAGGAGCGAAGAAAGAATGTGTTGCTCGATCATAGAGACCAGAGGCAATCATTTTTTTGGGAGCTTGTTCGCAGTTTCTAGGATGATAGATGATGATAGCATCTAAAAAATGTACATTGATCGTAATGCACATGTTGAGAAGGGATGTAATTCATCTTGAGAAAGTGATTTTTTGTGGACAATGCTTCAAATCCGCGATAGTTCAGTTATACTCTTTGTTTCGTTATCGTCACATTTTCAACACATTTGGGGGAAGAGTAATTGTCTAGACTTACTTTGAAATCATTATTGACCATCCAAAAGTTATTTTGCCAGGAATACTTTATTTTTGTGACACTATTTGGAAATCACTCAGCAGTTGTTCATGAGAAGTACAAAACTGGTTCGTAGAACGACTTGGCATTGAACATATCTTTTGAACGTTTATCATGGCTGCTGAAAATTGTCTATTAGCCATTAATATCACTCACATTTGAAGAATATCATTGGTAACTCTATTTTTCTTGAATGTATCGAAAAAATTCGAAACATGTTCTTTCTCTCGAAATTAAATTAACATCATGAGGAAACCTTATTATTTTTTTTTCTTTCCATCAAGAAATTTCAGAGAAAAAATTTAGCCAAGCTTCTCTCTCCGATTGTTACAAGAATTTCAATAGATTGAATGCAACCAATCTCTCTGATCGACCATTCACTTTCCGTCATCTAATTGAGCAAAATTTCCTCAATCTGAATATCATCATATGATATTCAGAATGATCGAGATTATAGTTTTAGTTATGGTCACCGATAAAAGAAAAATTTTATTGCTCAGATTCAGAAACTTTAACAACTTTTTAATCGAAATCGATCATGAACATCTAGTTATCCACCCTTGACCCGATTCTCGAGACATCTGAGGTATTCTGGATTTCGATCCCATTCACAGGAGGATATTGGTCTAGTACTTTGATAAGATGTGTCTCTCGCATTTTGTCCAGTTGATTGATTGGAATCCTCCTTTCGCCGACAAAATGAGTGTAATGATTCACATTGATGGCGACTCCGAGACTCTGGAGAATAGCAGTTTCGATGATTCATCTTTGCTCTTAGCTCTTTCAAATTTTTTAACTTATCTGAATCATGTCCCAAGCTAGATTCCCGTGATGTTCTCTCATCAGTAACTATACAATCACAATCAAACTTTCCACCAAACCCTTCAAGCTGTTGCGGTGTGATTGAGGATAATTCTCTTGTGAAGCCACAAAGATAAATATGAACTCGACCATTTCCCATCAATTCTCCTGAGAAAAAAGAAGAGAGTAATTTTATTCAATATTAGTATTTTTGATGAAGGCTGCTCACCTCTGAGAATTCAAGAATTCATTGCTACTTATAATTACCTGTGGTCAGGTACGTTCGATTAACTGCCAGATCTTCTCCACACATAGCAGAATCTTGAGCAGTCAGCAATCTGACCGATCTATAATTATACGGAATAGGCTTGAATACCTGGATAACATTAGCTGTGTAAACTCGATCGTCTATTATATTGGATCCATTAATTTCATCCTTAATCACGTAAACAATAGCTGCGAAAGATGATTTACAAAATAAATTTTGTAGATTAGTTGGTAGACAGGAACACGCATCGGCGAAGTCAATACAGTGCAAATTGATTGAAAGAATGAATAAAAACACCGGAAGAACGAAGAGTTTCATGGTGTTGATTTATTGAAGAGATTCAAACTTTCACTGTGTTCTTGAGGTGTTTGATGAGAAAAAAATTTGAAGAATTTATTCAAAATTCACGGAGGTTATATAATATGACAAAAGTTAAACAATTCTTGTTGAAAAAATTCATTTCTAAGAAAATTGTTAACAATTTTTTTCAAGGACATCAAGTTAGGTAATAAACATGTCAGTTTGGTATTATTTTAGGTGTTTTAAAACAACTTTTAGATAGAAATGACAAAAAATAACGGTTTGCGGGAGAAAAAGAATGAAAACCGGCTCGATTCTTTTTACATTAACATACTTCACACATGACATCAGATTCTCTAAAGAAATTCTCTCGATGTGCTAATGTTTCAATGGAATGCTGATAAGTTTCTTATTCGTAGAATTTTTATTGAATTTTTCTTTTATGGAGATTATTGCACGAACTTCATGATTATGATTTGGAATTGACGGCTAACTATAAGATAGATCTGAAATATTGATCTTAAATTTGATCTTTTTCATTCACATTTTTCCCATTCTAGTAATTCTTTGATTCACTCTAATTCTCTTTTTGTTCCCACAAACATCACTATCAGTTGAATTTGCAAGAACATTAGCTTCCACAATGATATTTGCCACCAAACCCTTCGAGTACTTCCTGTCCAACAAGAGAAAATTCAACAATGTAATCGCAAAATGATATTATAAGTCGACCATTCTCGCTATATCGTCCTGAAAAGAAATAGAGATAATAAAAATCAATCATTTTGAGAAGCTTGTGTTATGATAGAGGTTATTTTAGAACTTTCACATTTTGTGGAGAAATATCATCTTGGATAGAGTAATAATATAGGTTTTTTCAATCAAAATCCTTGACTAACATGGTAGAGATTTTTTTCTAAGAACAAATAAATTTAGGTGAATCTTCAATTCACTACGAAGACTGAAAGCGTCTCATTCTAATTCATGCATCTACATGTAACAATGAATTCAGCTCTAATTTGAATTCTGATTGAATAAAAGATATTTACAGGTATGTAAGTGTACACAAAAAGAACATTCCACTGAGCTGAGTAAATTGTCAGACAATTTTACCTGAAATTAAGTATTTAGTGTTGACTTTCAATCTGTATTCACATGAGTCATCATAATATATTCCATTCAATTCTTTTAGGTTTGAAGATGATGGATCAGTTGAATTCGGCTTGAACTTCTGGATAGTATCGATCGTATAAATCTGTTCTGGATATCTATCAGAATCAAACAGAATCTCTCTTTTGGTCACAAGAACGATAGCTGCATAAGATGATTCACAAAAATGATCTTTCGGACTTCTTGAGTGGCACATCCAGGCATACGTTACGTTGATAGTAAGCAGATTAGTGAAGATGATGGATAGAAACACACAAAAAGTTGAAATTTTCATGATTCATAGATTATCGTAGAGAATCTCCTATATCTTAAAGATTCAGTCTGACTGATTTAATGAATTCGGGCTGAAAATCTTGCTTTCAGAGGTAGCGGTTTGTATCGCAAAAATTTTGAAAAATTCAGTGAATTAGTGAAAAATTGATTCAATAAAATTTTTACTAATAGTGGCTGTCTCTTGTCAATAAAAAAATGCGAAACATACTCCAAGGCTAACAAGTAAAATGATTAATTATTTACTAGAGTGTCAATGTTTACATTCAAAATAACTTATATAATTATGATTGTAAAGAATGAAGATTTCCTCGACATGATGTGGGTGGATGGAAAATCGGTTCATTTCTCAAATTTTTTCGCAGATCTCTCTTTGAAAGTTTCAATAGATTATTCTCATTCTGTTACAATAATATTGCTTGTATCTGTCTGCATAATATTCTGTTAAGGCTTGCAAGAACTTCATAACTAATTAAGAGAAAAAAATATAACAAGATTATTATGAGTATCATTGAGTATCTATGCCAAAAAACCAATCACCGTACCTCAAGGACGACATGTGTGATGAATGAATTATATCAAATTTTCAATTTGACTTCATAAACTAGCTAGAAAATGGGAAGATTCCTCAAGAGAAATCATGAGAAATTAATGAATTCTATCTATCAAATCGATTTTTTCTTTAGAAGAAGCGTCTGGAAGACAGTCTAAGGAAAATTTGAAAGAATAAACTTCCACACTTTGATTTAAATACCCAATTTTTAGCCATTTCTACACCAAATTGGAAGAAAAAGTTAATCAGCAGATGTTAAAAATTCTGGTGATCGAATAAAAACCAGAATAAATTTCATTTCATCTTGATGTGGAGGCAAAACGATTTACTTTCATCTTTTTGGATTTCCTTGAAAACTTTCATGGAACATTTCGACCAGATAGCAGTATCCCATTGTATCGCAAAATACTCCGGATACATGTAACTTTTACGGTCTTTACAGGTAGTTTCAATACCATCATCATGCATAGCATTCAAGACATGAGCTATCTCGTGGGTCAATATGTTGCCCGGATCTGCACTATGTAATTGAACAAGCGAAAGTGCCAAGTCTGAACATATAGTGTTGAGAGAACTTATACCAAAGGTTTCTGTATCATTTGGTTCTCGATTGGTAAACATCACTATCATATCATATGTAGGCCAATCAGGATACTCTATGAACCAGCCTCCTGTTCTGTCCTCATTTTCAATTTTTTCATACCATTCATTGTACGATTCGTTCATCAAGCCTTTGGTTAATGTGTGATTCCAATCAAGATAGACCACTTTCTTCAGGGTAAGTCGGAAACCAGTTGGTTTGTATTTGGCATCACTTTCAATGAATATTGTTCTGATATTTTTATTGAATTCTTGCTCGCTTGCTCTATCCTCAATGACTCCGGCTGTCGCTTTTTTATCAACCAGGGCAAGAATTTCAATCTCGTAAGGATCTGAGGACGCTGTTCTTGGCCTCAATTTCATACTCTTTCGCCTGCGTTCTCGTGAAGACTTGATAAGTTTCTTATCGAAACGACGGATATCGCCCTTAAAACTTTGGTTTGATGGCTTGATTTCGATCATTTTAACCATATTCGGCTTGGTACCTGGTTTGAGGTGGTAATTTTTCTTTCCACTCATTATGAAACCTTTAATTCTTCCACTACAATTCTGTAACGTGACCATTAAACGTGGCTTAAAAGGTTTGAGGGTCGTGAACATAACTTGACATGATGATTTACCCCTAAAACGAGGTTTTGTAGAGTTCACTAAATCAAGTTTAATCGAAGGAATCAGAGGTTTTCCACCCTTCAAAAATTTTATCACTGAATTAGAGCAGTGAGGAGGATTTTTACAATCCAATTTCAATTTTACTTCTTTCACATCAACAGACTTGGGTAGGACTTGGAAGGTAGCAAAAATCCAGAAGACAATAAAGAAATGCATAAGGAAAATGAGATTTTTGATATTTCCGAGCCAAATGGTAATCCATTCATTAAGCAGTCAATTTTGACACGTATTTGGCTGTCCATGGAATCCAGTAACATGAAATGAGTTTCGAATAACAATGATACCTGATCTTTTCGATACCAGTTTTTATCCAAACGGAAACTGGGTGATTTTTAGACCTAGAAATCAGATGAGATAGAAAAATTGGTGCCGAAAACGGTCGATTTCATCAGTTGGCCCAGGTTATGATAAATGTTGAGACAGAATTCAAACGATCTGAACAATTTCTTCAGTTATATAGCATGAAAATTGTTGAGAGAAGCTCTTAGAAAAAAACTAGACAGTGTGAAAAATTATCAAGCCACAATTGAATTCGATTCAAAAATACTTTTTGATATTCATATCAACAATGGGATCATTCGGACAACTTATATAACGATAAATTTGAGCTCATCAAATTAGGCTGCAATAATTTGTATTGAAGTTGGATTTCATTCAAATATGTTTATAGTAACATTGACAAAGTCTGATGCTCAGAACAGTTTCATTGAAATCATTCGCAATGACAATTTTTTCATTTATTTCGGAAATTTTCCCAGAATAAATAGCCGAACAGAGATTCTTCAGTTTTCTTAACACCTTTCATACCCTTTCTCGAACCAATCGAGTTCTTCTGGGAGAATTTGGTCAATTTTTTTGACAATGAAATACATGAATCAACATTGGCCCTGTTCTTGCTTGGATAAGATTCTAGATTGAAAAACAAGAAGATAGTCTCAGTTATCGATATTTATAGCCGAAAGGAACTTCAGTTTGAATAAGACACATAGCCTCAATTTGGAAATTTCCTCATCTTCTTCTTATTTCGTAATAAGAATAAGCTTAAAAGAAGAAAATATGAAGAAAATGGAAAAATATCTCATGCACAACAAGTAATCTTACCTGCGATCAAATACGTTGAACCTTTTTCTAGAGGTATGCAACCCAAGCCACTGGTGTAAATCTTGGAGAGTCTACAGAAACTGATAGCTAATCCATCTGGTTTCTACTTGAATTCCCGAAGAACTTCAACCTATTCCTCCCTTCCCGGAAACGCAGAAAGAGTTGATATATTTCCCATCATATGTACCATTGTAGCGAAAGATGATCCACAGAAAAGCTCTCTTGAACTAGTCTCAAAAGTCTCTTGTCAGTGCACATACAGCGTTGAGAAAAGGTAACACCAGCAAGATGAACACTGAAGATCAGGAACAACATCGAAGATCGGTAACAATTCATGGTTACAGAGAAGAGAAGAACGATACGGATTATTCCAAAATAAGTTTGACAAAATTGGACAAAGTTTGACAGATCAACACTATGTTGCTCGCAAGAATCCAGAATAGTATGGAAATGTGAAGTCAACTGACTTTTTATACTCTAAAACTTTATGAGATTGAGAGATGTATGATGGAGGAATGAATCATTTCTCAAATTAAACCAATGAGACTAGTAAAATTCACTTAATCTTATTTGTTTACTTCACCTCCAATTGATACCGTTATCAGAAAAGAATCTCTTTATGATCACGAGACACATCGTATTGACTTGTCATAAATTTTGAAATTTGTTGAAGTTTTAATCATTTCTTAATTGTTTCCTCAGAAAGATGAGTGAAGAATGACGAACAATTTGGGAAGCAATAAAAAACAATTTTCTCTCGAAAATTTATAAGCGATGAATAGTCTGGTCCAATATTCCTCTAAGAATAACTTTGATTATTGACTCATGTTGCCACTAAAGGATCAGTAAACAGCACCTAAATCGAATTAAGGATTGCTCAATCTGAATATCAAAATTGTTGTCGAAGAGGCAATGAAGATAACCAAGCAATAATCATGATAACTCGATCACTACAGCAGCCGAATTTGGGTGAACTTGATGGTTTTTTCCAGGATATGCATCAGTTACAATGTTTTAGAAAGGAAAAATTAATCGCGAGGAAAATTCTCTTCATCTCAAACGGGAACTATAATCTTGTCTAAATTTTAGTAACAAGCCCAAGGGTATTGAAACACAATCAACTGTTTTAATGTATTTTAGCTTTTTGATTAAACGCATTTCGGGAACAATCATTTTAATCTGTTATTCACTCTCCAGCTTTTCATGCTACTGGTCATTGAACAATTCATTCTACAAGATTCAATGACAAAAGAATGCTGGGAGAATATGTTGGTCAATAGTTTGATTCCATCCCAGAAGGCGATGACTCTAAATTTATGGGGAACTAGGTCCAAAAATTCTGACAATCATATCGACCATTGAATCCTTCTAGTTCTTCTGGGACGACGGCACAGATTGGCTTAGTGTAAGAATCACAAAGACCGATTGTTGCTTGATTTTCACCAGCGTAAGCTCCTGAGAATGAGAAGCATGTTATTAATTATTCTGAGATTTTGCTCTGAAACATGTATCATGATGAAGATGTCAAGATCAAGTTCGTTGAGAGAATTTAGGTAGTATAATTTTTAAGTCCTCGTGGAGAAATAGTAGGCTTCCAACAAGAATCCTTCCATGTCTTTTTTGAATTCACTTTTCATCGATTAGGATCAAAATTCAAGTGGAATTATGGATTCATACCTGCAATCAGATATACTGATTTCACAGTTAGTCTCCTGAGGCAAGGTCCGCTTGTAAATATCTTGAACAATATATCAAAATCTGATAGAGTAGAATTCGGCTTGAATCTTTGAATTATTTTGGCCGTATACACTCGTCTCTCGATGTACTTGAGATCGAATGTTTCCTCTTTTGTCACATGAACTATTGCTGCGAAAGACGATTGACAAAAAAGTTCTCTTGAAGTGGATCCTCTACATATGCAAGCACGGGTCAAATATAAAAAATTTAAAAGAACGAAAATTATAGATAGAAGCACAAAAAATCGGTAGGCACTCATCATTTTTCGAAGTTAAACTGAGCACAGTGTTATCAAAATTCTAGCATATTTTGATGGTAGCTCAACTAGACTTTTCAATACTGAGAAAAGACAAAAAAATGTTTACTGGCCAATGTTTTCTAGAAAATTAAGTGGGAATTCCCTCACAATGAAAAAAATTGCCATAAAATTCCTTCAGAATAGCTTATTCTCTCATTAATCAGACTTTTGATTGCTAAAAACTCTCACCATGACTTCAAAAATAGTGAAAAATTAATAAATGCCCAGAAAGTTTATATGTTTCCTTTGAAATGTTCTCATGGAGTTATTTTGATCAACCAACAGAGAATGAATAAAATAATCAAGGAGAAAATGATCAGTGATATTCTCATAATGTAAATCCTCATTGATTGCGTTACAGTTTCAAACTTGGGACGAATGTTTCAAGTCGAATAAACCTTGTGATTTCCACCGATTCACACAAATTCTCTCAGTTTGAATTATGAAAAAATTAGATCTCGCTTTAAAACAGTCTCTCAGTTGACAGAAATTTACCTTAGAGCACGAAAATTCTGGAAAAAGGGTTTTAAAAACACAATAAATCCAATAATGTTCTCATCTACCAAAGAACAAGCCATTCTTCTCATTAAATCATGATGAAAATTGTACTTTTCAAGGTTTTCTTCGCATTCAAATTCTCATCTTCACCTTATTTACTGTCTATTAGCTTTCTCCAACTTCCTTTCACTAATTTTTGTGGGAAGAAATCATTTACAAATCATTGTTAGTGGTTTCTTCAGAGAAAGATCCAGAGAAATCTATGTTCTAAGAATTTCATAGTTATTCATCTGCTTAGGATTCAATAGTTTCGATCTATAGAGATCGGAATGGATCATTCATGCTTAAGTATATCACAGTTTGGAGTACTGGAATAGAAAATTAAAGGTGAAAAGTGTAACAAATGGGAGAAAACTCATCGATTCACCAACCCGAACTCTGAACTCTCTGGTATAGCCAATTGCCATAAAACTCCGAACACAATAGAATGAAAATCACAGGCAAATTCTAATCATGTACAATCAGTTCAATCTGATCATTATAATATGAATAAGGCGTAAAAATTCACTGTTAAGAACACTTTTCGAAGTTGTTTTGACACAATTTTCGTTAGAAAATTGCTTTAATTGAAGATCATCTATTGTTAACATGATAGTTATTATATCATATATGTGGTAGGGAATGTGTGACTCTTTGATTTAACTTAAAGTTCCTCGATTTTATGAAGCTATAAGCCTTAGATATACAATAATTATTCAACCAGGATCAGTGAAAACCCATCGCATAGCAAATAAAATCAATTGATCTGACTTATTAATAAGGGAACTGTTAGCTATAGAATGGGCCGCATTAGATTTCTACACCAAAGCAAGATAGGTGAAATATTCTCACATTAGATCAAATGGCAGAGTGCCTTTGGAAAAAAGCTGAACATTTCTATTAGGGACATTAATTTTTAATTGATCTAAGTAAAGGATGAAAAGCTTTTCACTCTTAAGCGCTTGACAGTTCGAGATCGATGGGAGATGAAAGCGGAGGAAAGTGAAAAGTGACATGAATAAGAGTGAGAAAAGAATTCAATACAATTGGCCCGAAAAGTGCTCTCTTTTCAGGACTATTTCCGGTGAATAGAAGCCCAGTGAATAATAAATTTTTTCCACGGAATTCTCACTTATTGGCAGAAAAGTGGCACTGAAGAGGATACTCATGAGTTCATGATGTTGACACTCTTTTTCTACCGTCGATCACTCTGTTCGATCATTTTTGATGGATATTCCTCTGTAACAGCCGATCAATGAGTGGGACACGAGTTTTGGAAGCAGCACAGTTCTGAATATAGCTTAGCACTTGACAGAACTCTGAGACTCATGACATAACTCATCACATGCGGATGAATGGATCATCCATTGCACCTATTTAATTATTAATATGGAGTTTTGTATCCAATTTCACGCTTTTACCTCCATATTTCTCGTCTTTTCTCACCTTAAAAAGGCACTTTTCGATTGAGTTCAGATCATTTTCGATCTGATCGAGTTGTGAATCACAACATGGGTCGAACATTACCAGTCCCAGTACCCTGTGAAGTTTGTGGAGATCGAAGTTATGGAAAACATTACGGTGTTTATTGCTGTGGTAAGTTTTGGGACGAGGAGTTCTGAAATTGTTGAAAAGTGTGTCAGAATTTGAGTTTGATTTACTTCTCCTATCATTTCGATTTTGAGAGTAATTTCAATATCAAACATTCAATTTCAGATGGTTGTAGTTGTTTTTTCAAGAGGAGTATTCGACGAAGAGCTTCATACCGATGTATTGGTAAGTTTCGGATTGTTCTACTTCCATCAAAACCTTCCTCTGATGAGTACTTTAACAGAGAAATCGGATCTAATCACAATGTTCGACTACTTCGAATTATTCATCACTTGATCGAACAAAAATAGTTCTGGATGAAAAAGAAGACCAGCTTTTTTGTTAGATCAGAAAGACTACAATTTCCTGGAACTGCATGAGTTTTTCAATTTTTCAATCCTATTAATCCATCAATAACCGTTATTCAGCTGGGACAAATAGCTGCGCCATCGATAAAGCTCGACGCAATTGGTGTCCTTCTTGTCGTCTACAGAAGTGTTTCGAAGTAAATATGAATAAACTAGGTAAGTTACAAATTCTTTCATTGGGAAAAATTTTGTAGTCGGCTAAATTGATTGGCTAAAAGAATGTGATCGATTAATTCCAGCGGTACAAGAAGAAAGAGGCCCTCGAAAGAACAAAAAGAACAAGGTAAACGAAACACAGAGTGTGTCATCTACGAACACCAGTAATAGGACAGGATACATCTTTGATGATAAGAGGACTCAATCAAGGCCCTTGGAGCCATTCACTTCATCAACCATTCCAAGAGAAACTGCGAAAACTAATACATCATATCCAAGAGCTGGATTCAATTGGATGAATGTTCCTATCCCACAGCGTCCCGAAATGAGTTCACCGGCAGCGAATCAGCTTCTTTCTCTGGATTATACTTTCAAGTCTTTTCCATTCGCTAGTAGACTTTTGACTAATTACAATATCGCAACATTGAATTCTTTTTTGGGGAGACCGACCTACAATAGTGAATGGTTAGGCTGTTACACTTCTTTTCCACCAAATCTCTTTCCTCATGACCCTTCATATAAACACCTAAATTTCCAGTGTTTCCCACGATAAGATCGACTTGGGACATCCGCTTAATGGATCCATTGCATTTTTTTAAATGCATCTCTACAACGACGACCAAGACTTGAGCGTTAGTTTTTCTTGAAAGTATAACGGATTTACTGATCTTGAATTTTGTGAGAAAATCACTGTACCTTCATGTCTTAGTTCATCAGAATTGTAGATTGAGATCAATGACTAATGATTCATCGAATAAATTAATCAATACTCTTATGATGAAATAACTTTTATTTGAAGGATATCAATCTCTGAAGAGGGGCATCTACAATGACTGGTAGGGTAAAGTGAATTAAATGATGTGACAAACGCTGATACTACGAGAAAAAAATCAAAAAATTAATTCTTGTCTTCCTTTTTCTCTTCTTGAGGCTCTTCGGAAGAAGTTGATGACTGGGATTTTGACTGCTGTTCGTCAGCCATCTACAAAAGAAGAAAAGAAAAAGAGAAAGAAATTAGATTTCTGTCAAATTAATTGATTGATAGAGAACTTACCTTCTTGTAAGCCATCTCAAAAAGTTTGAGCGAAGCTTGTTGTAAGTCATTGCTAGAAGCCCTAATTGAGTCTGGTGTAGTTGAGTCATCGTCTTTCTTTGAAAGTACTTCTCTCGTACTAGCGATTTTTTCCTTTAATTTTTCTACCTCGTCTTGTGGAAGCTGGGCCTTAAATTCTTCAATTTTGGTCTCAGTGTCATGAATGATACCCTCAGCTTGATTGACTGCTTCGATAACATCCTTTTTACGCTTATCAGCTTCAGCGAATTTCTCCGCTTCTTTAATCATATTTTCTACTTCATCTTTACTAAGACCACCGGAGGAACGAATTACAATTTGTTGCTCTTTACCGGTACCTTTGTCTCGGGCAGACACGTGGACGATGCCGTTTGCATCAATATCAAAAGTAACCTCGATTTGTGGAACTCCTCGAGGGGCAGGAGGAATGCCTACCAAAGTGAACTGTCCCAACAGTTTATTGTGTGCGGCCATTTCTCGTTCACCCTGGAGAACTTTAATTTCCACCTGAGTCTGACCATCGGCTGCTGTGGAGAACACTTGTCCCTTTTTTGTGGGAATAGTTGTGTTACGATTAATCAACTTGGTGAATACACCACCTAATGTTTCGATACCCAGTGAAAGTGGAGTAACGTCAAGCAATAAGATTTCGTTCAACTGACCAGCCATGACACCAGCCTGAATAGCAGCTCCTACAGCTACAGCCTCATCAGGATTGACAGCTTTACTAGGAGAGCGACCAAAAATCTCTTGTACAAGGTCTTGAACCTTGGGCATTCGGGTCATTCCTCCGACAAGTAGAACCTCACCAATGTCTGATGGTTTAACATCAGCATCTTTCATTGCTTTTTTACATGGTTCAACTGTTCTCTTAACTAAGTCTGCAACTAAAGACTCGAATTTCGATCTAGTAAGTGTTAGGTTCATATGTTTTGGTCCACTAGCGTCCATTGATAGGTAAGGTAGGTTAATGTCAGTTTGAACAGATGATGAAAGCTCAATCTTAGCTTTCTCAGCAGCTTCCTTCAATCTCTGCATGGCAATTGGATCTTTAGTCAAATCAATTCCTTGATCTTTCTTAAATTCTTTTGCGAGGTGAGATACCAACAAGTTGTCGAAATCTTCACCACCAAGGAAAGTATCACCATTAGTTGACTTTACTTCGAATACACCTTTCTGGAGCTCAAGAATAGAGATATCAAAGGTTCCACCACCAAGATCGTATACAGCGATGATCTTATCATCAGCCTTATCAAGACCGTAGGCTAAAGCTGCTGCTGTGGGTTCATTGATTACACGCTCAACTTTAAGTCCAGCTATCTCACCGGCGTTTTTGGTGGCCTGACGCTGAGAATCATTGAAGTAGGCTGGAACTGTGATGACAGCTTGATTGACTTTTGTTCCAAGATATCCTTCAGCGGTTTCTTTCATCTTCATCAGAACATAGGCTCCGATTTGACTTGGACTATACATTTTACCGTTAGCCTCTACCCATGCATCACCGCTTGAAGATCGGACAATCTTGTAGGAGACAACTTTAAGATCTTTCTGAACTTCGGCATCATCAAATCGACGACCAATGAGACGTTTGGTAGCATAGAAAGTGTTTGCTGCGTTAGTAATCGCTTGTCGCTTGGCGACAGTTCCTACGATTATTTGACCATTCTTATCAATGGCTACAACTGAAGGAGTCGTTCGTGATCCCTCTGTAACAATCAAAAGTTTCAGTTGAACAATAGCCCATAATTTACACTTTAATCCCTCAATAGACCATCTACTTACCAGAATTTTCTATTACTCTTGGATTTTTTCCTTCCAATACCGCAACACATGAATTGGTTGTACCTAAATCAATACCAACAGCAGGACCGCTATACTTTTTACCACTACAATTACGTTGATTCAAGTACAATCCATTGCTGGCAATACGAGTCAGTGAGCCATTGGCTAAATTTGATGACTAAAATAGAAAAGAGAATAATGACAATTAATGAAGTCACAAAAATGATAGCATGGTCAAAAGCATGGTTCACGAAAGAAAGAGAGAGAGATCACATGCACTCGAGCCGTCAACCGTGCTTGAACATACTATGTACCGGTTATCAACATTTACCTTGATTATGTGTCGACTTAATGTCGATCCAAGAGTTACACATGAACGCAAATTAGTGAGGATCATGGTCAAACAATATGAAATTTATTAAATTAAATTAACACTTGAACACTTATCAAAAAAAAACTTCGCATCAGAAAAGAGCAAAGGAAACACTTCATGAAGCCATGTGCCTAGTAAAAGGCATGAGTCAAACATCAGCCTAGTAGGTAGCGCCCTCTATACCATCATCTTCATGATGGAACTTTCAGAATGATGATGAAAGATGATGAAAGATTCATTATCAGTCGATTATCTCGGAATTCTGATGGTGATAAGATTGTGTTGATGATATGGATCTGATTTTCTCTGGTTAACATTATTTTCAATCTTTTTTGATTGGGGAGAGAGATTTTTTCCGGCGATTTGAAGTGTGTTGGGTGACTTTAACGTGGAGAGACAATGGTTAGGAAAAAATCGGCGATGTCGAGTTGGACTGATGAAATTATTTTCGAGTGGCTGGAAAATGGTAAATGGTGCTACGGTGGATGATAAGTGATCTAAAATGAGAATAGAAAAAGAATTGATAAGAAGAGAAAGAGATAGAAGAAAGATAATGACTTTTTTGCGTTTGCGATACTTTCGACTTTTACGCACGACATTCCTGTGTATTTCTGTATTCACATTGATTGCGAAGAAATGCCGACCTTATCAACGTAGCATAATTTACAATCAATTTGCAATCAGGTGCTAAAAGGGATTATCCGAGTAAGCAGGCCTGCTCTCTCTCTCTCTCTCTCTCTCGCTTTCCATCTTTGGCTAGCTTTTCCATGGCCTCAGGCACCATTAGAGCGCTGGCTCCGTGTATATGTGTACCTGTTGTTACGAAGGTAAGTTAAGGCCAGCTCGGAGCAAAGCAACTGGTCACCGACCATATCTGACTGTGTATATATATGTGTGTGTGTGTGTGTGTGTGTATTCGGCCGATGCTTTTATTCGATCTCTCAGGTTACCGACCAAGTTTTTACTCTACCGACTTTCGGAGGCCAAAATGTCCTATTGCCTCTCTTTTCTCTTTTCTTTCCTCTCTCTCATCCATCAATTCACTTTCCTCTCTCTCTCTCTCTCTCTCTCTCTCTCTCTCTCTCTCTCTCTCTTCTCTTCTCTTTTTTGTTTCGGCATCCACTTAAAGGTAGAGAATGAATGAATATCTTTCCCACGAAGCAAATTTTTCGATTGACATTCTTGCCTCTAAACTTTATGATCTAGTTATAGACTTATCCATAATATTGCCTATGGAGTTTCCCTATGACAAACTTGGCCAAGTTCTAATATTGGTTTGAAATAATCTGCTTTTCTTGGGGAGACATATTGAGTTCATGGAGTAATTAGAAAGAGTTAATTGTAAACTATTGCCAATTTAGTTTTACGAGATATGATTCCCCAAGTCAATTGAAGCATTCCAGGTATCCATGAATGATGAATACATTTCGAAGAGAAAACTCAAGTTCGATTTTGACCTAAGAAAAACTTTTTGTCTCTCCGTGATATGAATTGTTCCTCTTTCTTGAGGTTTTCTGCTTACAAGGCAGTCATTTAAACACACATTAATCTAATATGGCTAATAAATGAATTCATTAGGATTCCATTCTGTATTTTCAAATAGAAACTTTCATTTTCCCTTGTATCACTGGCGTACAAACATATGCTTACTATTAAATGGCCGATTCATTGCACTGGGCTAATATTCTGATCCATTGAACAAATCTAGATCGATCTGATCACGTCAAAAGTGTAAGCGGAAAATGATAATCAGGAGAGATACAAAATCATATTCTGTAGCAACAAGTACACAAGATAGGCTCAATCTGGAGCCGATTTATATACTGTTTGCTTTCGATTGTTTCCAACGTATCATGCAACAAAACTGTGTCCAATGATTCGGTTGTTTCCACGCTCACTGATTCGATGATTATTGCTCAGGCGATGTATAAAGCAAACAATAATTCGTTTGATGAATCGTAAATGTTACCATCAGAGTAGATATTCTTGGAATTTTTGGGATCTACATGGAAAAAATTGGCATATTCTTCCCACCCCAAGTTGTTAACACAACTAATCCAATTTTCACAGCATGAAATATAACCTCATCTCAATGGAGCAAAAAAAAGATAGATAGAATATTATGTAAATGAATCAATAGCCTGAAGCAATTTGAGATACACCATCAGGCAAGCCTTTGCATTTACTCTTGATTGCTCCTATTACAATTAACTAATTTGTCCATTAACATTGACTTATGTGATCGTTTACTTAGCTACCAACACGTTTACAGACCAATTCAGTGATGACACACACTTTCTCGTCACACACGCTTTTTCTTTCTCTTTCTTTTCCTCTCTCTTCCTACCTTTCAGATCAGTCATTTACTTCATTCAGTTCGACTGAAAGTTTCGACAGCTAACTAACTAGCAAAAGTCACTTCTACAACCGAAATACAATTTACCCTGCAGACTGACAAGGCCTTTATTCATGGCCGAAGAACTCTAGAGGCCTTAATTTTTTTCCCTTCTCTATCGTCTCTTCTCTTTTTCTTCTTATTTTTTTTCTTTTTTCTTGCTTAATTCTCATGTGGCAAGCAACATGTGTGTAAATGATGAGATAGAAGCGAATAACTTCGAGAGTAAGTGATGCAAAGAGCCTCTATAAAACGCTTGAGTTTCAGGTGAAAATGGTCAAAATTGTTCAGTAGAACTGTTCATAGTCAAACGATAGGTTAACATAACATCTCAACATCTTTCTCTCTCTCTATGTTGAAGCATAGAAGATGCAGGATGGAAGAGAGAGAGACGAGAGCAAATTTCCAGCCATTTGAATGAATATTCGATTCATTCAAGCACCTGATTTACCACCACAATCGCAATCTATTAACCAGAAGTAGTAAATTATTTAAATCATTCTGATAGCAACTAACCGTCTTTTTGCTTTCCCAAAAACTCCTTCACTCATCGCCATCAGGGTAAGCGATGTGTCATTTCCCTATAAGCCTATGTGTCCACTCTTCTTGAATAAATATACATGTATAAAAACATCTTCATTCGAACTTCAGTCTTGTCTTCACTGAGAAAGTTTGATTTGTCCATCGGGATGGTGAATAAGTGGAATAAGTTGCAAGAATTTAACATGAACAAGTTTCGACACCATCAGTATGCTCGTGTGGATGCAAAAATTCAGCTTCTAAGCAGCCAGCTTTCCAATCAAGAGCAGCTCTTGTTTACCTAATTCAGTTTCTCCATGAAAATTCAGTGAGCAAGAACACATTTACTTAGCGGAAAAACTGTTTTATTACATCCAAAATGATGGTTGCATTCACGATTGGCTACGAGGCCTTCTCTCTCTCTCTCTCTCTCTCTCTCTCTCTCTCTCTCTCTCTCTCTCTCTCTCTCTCTCTCTCTCTCTC
>QZCP01000211.1:0-48686 GCA_003956705.1 Brevipalpus yothersi | reverse complement strand
TCTCTCTCTCTCTCTCTCTCTCTCTCTCTCTCTCTCTCTCTCTCTCTCTCTCTCTCTCTCTCTCTCTCTCTCTCTCTCTCTCTCAGGCTCATCGTTAAATCCGCATCTCATGAGCATCCCAATAGCCATTCCAATTCCCTGAATACAATGAAACTTGTTCTTCACTCACTCACTCAACAAGTCTCTTCCAAGTACAGCTTACTCATACCCATCGGGAAATGCTACAAGAATAGTGGCCCAAACTATATTCCCTTCTTCCAATGTCATTCTCAAAATCATCGAGCCCCTAGCTCTATCTCCGTGTGTGTGTGTGTGTGTGTGTGGATTCCATCTCGTTAAACATGAGAGAGAAAAAAATCTCTTCTGATTACATGTTGATTTACAGAGGGATATATCATCCATTGAGTATGGCCAGGTTGTTTTGTGAGTAATTAGTTTGGAAATATCTGAACCTTAAATTCTACTGATTTGCCATGATATGAGATGAAAGAATTGAGTCAGCGTTGGTCTACTGATAGTTTGGAGTGTTGTCATATGGCAGCAAGAGACATTGGAAACGATTGAAGTGAGCATGTGAAATTGAATATCAGAAATCAGAAAAAAATCAGTTTTGAATTATACATCCAAGCATCAGAGTTACTCTCACAACTACCAAAATCTGACATAAATAATGAATTTTGTGCTTCAATCTTTCCTAGAATCTTCTCTGATGAATCTTTTTCTTGTAATTTTGTTATCACTACCATTATTCTCAATTGGTTCAGGAAAAAGTATCGCCTTCCCAGCACATGTAGAAATGAATTGCCAAAATCCACCAAAATGTTCAAGTTTGGTCCTGAAAATCAAAAATCAAACAGAAGGACATACAATCATTCCTCCTATCGCCCTGGAAAAAAGGATAACTTCCTATTATTCAACACATTCTTCTTCTCATCCTTCATCTCTTTCTTCGATTCATTCTTCGATTCATTCTTCGACTCATGTTTCGACTCATTCTTCATCTCAATCTTCATCCACCCATAATTCCATAACTTCATCCCACATTTAAAACGATTTTCGGAGGAAAAATCCCTTCATCTTTGATCAATTGTGGCATAAAAATCTGTTGAAACTAACCTGCACTTAACAATCGGAAGTCAAAATTGAAAATAAATTTTCAACTCATTAAGTGTATGTCGATGTGCCGTGGTTGGAAAAAAATCGATAAAAAAATCGAAGCTGAAATCCAGAGTTCCATTGTCAAAGCAATTGTGACATTCAAAAAATTTTGGTAATCTCCAAAAGAACATATTCAAATGATCTTAAATGGTATACCTTTGATTCAAGGCTCCAGGTTTGATTCCAATTGAAACTAACCAAAAATACGAAATTTTCATGACTAATTACTTGAAATTTGGGTGATTATAGAGCCTCAATAAAAAGATTATCAGAGACGAAGAGTTTTCCAAGTCTTCATTCTTGATTCAAGATAATCTTGAATCAGTTACATTCTCTAATATTCGGTTTTGGAAGTAAAAAGATAAATGAGTAATCTTACACCTTAATCTCATCTATTTACACTGAGCTTACCATAGCTTTAACGCCTCAATGAGCTTTGATCTCAAGTATTCAATCCAAATTACTCTAATATACATGTAGTGTATTTATCAATGGAATATATCTATTTGAAGCATCATATCTGATTCATCTCGTTGTAGCACATTCAAAATCACAGTGAAAATTCTTTCAATAGTTCTGAATCATCCGCATTTTAAGTCAACTACGGAGACTATCTCCCTATTCGGCCTTTCATTTCCTTTTTTTCACAAAAAAGAGAGGCTTCATCGCTCTGAGAAACTGTTTAATACAAAATTTTCACCCTCATGAACTACAATTTTCTCAGATCAATTCAAGCCGAATTAAGTAGTGACCACTATATTATCATGTTATTTTTTCTCTTAACTAAAGAGCTTCATTTGACCTTTTGGCTAGCCGGTAGAATGGCCATGAGTTCTATCAATTGTGAGAGTTGGGATCAAGTTTTTCAACTCACTTTGCATTTTCGTTGAATTTAAAAGTCAAAAGATAGCGAAACAGTTTATTTAAGAATAAAAAAGGATTCCGTCTGCGAGTAGTGACTATCAGTGCATCCGAAGAAGGTGCATAAATTCAGTGACCAGTTACCAAGTTATGGAAATGTTTCACGAAAATTTGACTTTCTAAATTGCCATCCAAGTGAGAAAAGTGTCTGTGGGTGTGATTGGAATGCGTGTGTGTCTATTTGAATGTAGAATCATGAGATGAAAAAGCCTCGTTTGTGGAGGCGTAAATGAAGGAGGAGAAGAAAAGCAAAAAGAGTTGTGAATGAAGTGCCTATATAGCGTGAGATGCTCAGTTAGCGAGTAGATTTTTTGAGTGAAAAAAACGAAAAAAAAGCAAAGATAGTAGAAAAATCAGATGCGATTTAAGTGCTCAGAATTCACTTGGAATGAATCAACTTGGCTATAGTATATAGTAGTTAAGTCATCATTTAATGACCTAGTGAGTATGAATTTTTTTCCATGATACTGAAAGAGAGAGAAAGAGCTTTAACAATGGCCGTGAGAACCACAACCATCACCCAATCGACAGGTATGGCTTCCAGTCAGGCGATCAAGAAGCGATCAATTTCGATTTTGATCATCTTTCACTCAGCAATCTCATCTGATTCATCTGTGAGTAAAGAGAGAGAGAGAGAGAGAGAGAGAGAGAGAGAGATGGAACTTTTTTGAACCTTCTTTCTTTCTCCTCAAGCCTGATTGTGAATGTATGTGTGTGTATAAGAGGTGCGAGTAAGGACTCATTGGAAGAGAATGAAAACCCCTTATCAGGAGTCATAAAGTGCACTCTGATATAGATGCAGGATCTAGTGTACCTATAATTTGTCGTTCCAGTGTGTCGACTTATATATTTGTTCCTTCTGATATCAGCTTTTTACGTAGAATCGGTCCTCACAATCAGTCGACTCCATTGGGGGACATGTTGACTAACAGCTCTGTCGACGCTCAATGCTCGCAAGTAATGTCTCTATCGTCTCTCTCTCTCTCTCTCTTTCTCTCTTTTCGTTCTCTCTTCTCCCTGAACCTATCACCTGAGAGAGAGAGAGAGAGACCATAATTTTCGATTTGGTCTTGTAGCCTCTCTCAGCCAGAGACAAGCTTCTACCCTAGGGCTAAGTATCAGACTCGCCCGAAGAAGAAGGAAAAGACACCTTCAAGATAAATTTACGAAACATTCGGCAGTAGAGACCAAGCCGGGTCCATCTCCAGCCGATTGATTTCGCTGGACCACCGATTTCGGCCTAAAGTGGTGAGCAAACAAACCCTAATGTATTGCTGAGAGCAGCCCAAAAATTTGCCAGCTAAGAATTAGAGCTGATTAGGCGGAAGTCGAGATAGAAGCTATTCTCTGTATCACCCAAACCATAGTCCAGTGAGAAGGACATAGAAAGAGAGAGAGAGAGAGAGAGAGAGAGAGAGAGATGAGAGTAAAAAGTACCGAAAAAAGCCTGAAAGCTATAAATACTCGATTGCTATTCTTTGGGAAAGAGAGAGAGAGAGAAAGAAGGTATCTTGTTCCTCTCTCGTAACTACTGTGATATCTTTTACTCTCTTGCCCAAGATTAGAGCTTACCTCTGTAAGTATTGGCCTTCTCTCTCTTTCTCTTAGCCCATGGACTTTTGAGCTGACCATCTTTCCGTGCGCATAGTAATGAAGAGAAAGGCATCTATCGGATGGACCATTCAAGGGAATTAGGGTGACCAGTATGTGTGTGAGCGAGAGAGGAAGGCTCTGTAAATCAAATCATGTATTCGAGATCTATGAAGATTTTTTTCTTCCCTCAGCCTCCGTTCAATCAGATGCATCCCCTTACAAATTCATTGTTGAAGACGAGGCGAAAGTGAGGAGGTGCATCGAGAACAGCATGCCATGAGCAGTTCCAAGAGAATGGAAGAGAAAGATCCAGAGAGAGGGAATACAAGAATATAGGGGCAAGAATATCGACGAAGCAATAAAGCAGCCCAAGATAAACGAGTTGCAAAGAGGAAGAAGCAAATAAGTTCTCTCTCTCTCTCTTTCTCTCTCTCTCTCTCTCTTTCTCTCTCTCTCTCTTCTCTTATTCTCTTGCCTAAGTTATGATGAAAGATCAAGAAGATACAAGAGTTTGCCTTGCATAGTGAGCCCTCAAGCCACAAGCATTTCAGCAAGTGGAAGGAAGAAGAGAGGATAGAAGCAAACAGCGAGAAAAAGTAATGAGTACCTTGGGATGAATTGTGTATGAGGCTCGATTTGATGATATTGCAAATCTCATGCAAAACATGTCATCAAGCACCACTGGTAACATAGGCATGGCAAGTGAGCTTGCATCTCAATCGAAACAATTATTTGTCCCATCGGATATTCCCTTTTCTCTCTCTTTATCCATCTATCTCTGATCCAGAGAGGGGCAAGCTTAACAACAAGCCCACAACATTGGAGGCGGTCGCGACTTGATGAACCCTTTGGGAGTCTTTGTCCACTGTGTCTTTGGGACCGATCCACTACCACAAATCCAGCTATCTAGAGTCACTTTTCAAGTGTATACAAGTGTTACACCGAACTCTGATTATTCCATCTCCTTATGGACAACTAGTCATCCAGCAATTTGTGGCCATAGAATTGAAGCTCACATCGAATTTCATTCACACCCTCTCGAATGACTCTCACACAATCAGTGTTGCAAAAATTTGAATCTTTCGAATTTTTCTTTCGATGAGCAGGCATGAATCGATGAAATTTTCGAATATCATTTTCATCATCACAATCACAATCAACTTGAAGTGTGTTTCTTTCACTTGCTTAAGCTTTCACAGTCAGCGATTAAAACAAATGCTCAAATGTACATGGTTATATTTGCACACCAAACGAGCTTGAGCTGAAGTGTTGAAATTTGCACATGGATAACAATCATCAGAGGAGATTGAAAGTTGTTTACTGTGATCGAATATTTGTCAGTTAAGAGAGAGAGAGAGAGAGTAAATTTTCACCTGATCTCTGTACTTTATTTGGTGGTGAACTCGGATGTAACATTGTGGAACCTGGATTTTGGCCACGAGTAGCTACTCGAGGGACCATCCAGAGACATGAGGAAGAGATTGGGATACAAATCTATTGTCAAGTATTGCCAATCTCTTTTGAGAGCATATCTTGACACTGGCAATAGAGCTGAGTTGATCCATAACGGAAGGAAAGTAAGTTGTTAGCCAAACAAAGGATTAACTTGTAAGTTGTCAAAAGCCACTGTTGAGAGTTCCTTTCAACCATTCAATCACTCAATTTCTTGAGGAACAATGGTACACGCTCCATGTGGATCACTTCCGAGTGTATTGTTTTAATGTTAATTTTTGGTACCAATTTTGCGAGTACAATATCATCTCATGAAATGTCCGCTGACCATCGCATGAGAGCCTAAATGATGCCTATTTGATTGGAATAGATCAGACACACCATGTTGCTCCATGTGGCAACCTTCTCTCTGATTTTGAATCATGCTACGGTTTGTGGTCATAAAATTATGAAGATGAATTTTCCAAAAATATATAAACTTCTGGTGAAGTTTCTAATATTCTAATATTTTCTCATTCTATCTCGAACATGGAATGAACTGTTAATTTCATCGACTCTTGCCTATTGTACTGGCTGAATACTTAATTTCTTCGTCGAATGCTTGAGCTTTGTTTTTTTCCAATCAAATTTTTGCCCTTTGATAAGAGTTTATCTTTCATATGATAATAATCTGAATGTAAAGATGCATACAGTGACTTTCAGAATGATGATGATAACATGATTGGTATTTTTCCTCAATCATAAATTATGATCCTCAACTCTGTCAATGCCGCTGATGAATTGGTCGCACTATTTCACACCTCTAGGCAAGATGTGGATTTTGGACACAACGTTACCCGCCTGGTTACATAATAGATAGCGTAGAAAGTGATTGCTGGACCCATCCGAATGGTCACTCACCAAGCGAGCCTTTCCAATGAATCAATCTCACACACACACCAAATCATGAGTTGATTCATGATTCTAGCGGTTTCACGGAGAACAAATATGTATGAGCAGGGCGTTTCATGGAGAGTGAAAATTTTCGATTCACTTCTATCATCATGTGTGCCAAGCTTGTGCAAACGCGAACGATACTGAATGGGCAGCATCTCCACGGTCACAGTATGTGTTAGAATGAACAAGCCAGGGGAACAACACAAGAGAGAAAGAAAGAAAGAGAGAGAGAGAGAGAAAGAGAGAGAGAGAGAGAGAGAGAGAGAGAGAAAGAGAGAGAGAGTTAGGCTTGTAGCGACGGAGGCAGGACATATGGCATTGTCGTAAAGTAATAAAATGGCATGAAACAAATAATAAAATGCTCAACTCAACAAGCAGGTCGAGGATATCGACTTAGCACGGCTAATGTATATGTATGTATGTGTGTGTATGTTCGAGCAGCACTCCAGCACAGTTGAGGCCATAACCGAAACGGAGACTCTCTTTTGATCCTCAGGCCACCGACTAGATTCTTTTAAAGCTCTTACATAATTGCTATACATGTATCATTTGACACTTGCTGTCTCTCGTTCTGAAAAGAGATAGATATTTAAGGTCTTCGTTTTGGATTTACACTGGTTCTTTTCCAACGGGTGGGGGAGGAATCTTATATTTGTTGATGGAATAGCAATTTTGGTAGAACTAAGTTGATGACTAACGATTCCTTTGATTATAATTATCTTCTCATTGAGAGAAGATGTATGCAACCTTTTTATTGGAAAAGTTTTTATCAATAATTATTGTGAATGATCAGATACTGTATAGAATTTCTCTTCTTATCATCAAATCACCTCAAAATTCCAAGTGATCAATAAAAGGGACAGATTAAGGGAAAGGTTCCAACTTTCTTGTCAACTTTGTGAACTTTCTTACCAAATTTTCTCTCTTTCCAGAAAAAGAAGAAGATTGTGTGAAAACTTAGAGCAATTCACACCTTATCACAAATCGGCTCAGTACTGGTCAACAATATTTACCAACAAAAGCTCAGAATAGAAGAATAGAACTTGTGGGAATATTGTTAGTAATTTTGCAAGTAAAAATCTACTTCTTTACCAGAGAAATTGCTTTTCCCATGAAATTCAGCAGATAGATGCACATAAACGATGAGATTTTTCAACAATTTTTGTGAAACACAAGATCATAATCAGCAGCAATAATTTTCATTCACCACAAAAGAGTAAAGGAAAAGAAAGATAACCAGCAAGAATAAGAATCCATTTATGGATAAAACAATATTTATTAGAGAAATGGTACACTCGGTAACCGCAAAATTCATCGGAAAATTGATCAGTAAGAATTTTGATCATTATGCATAAAACCCTGATTGTATATATTCATCTGGTTGTTTCCTGTCCTTATACGATCATCTTCATCCTTTTTCTTCAACAGTTTGCGCTGTTTGGCCCGTCTATTCTGAAACCATATTTTCACCTGACGTTCGGTTAGATGCAGTGAATATGCCAATTCGGTTTTCCTTTTAATAGTTATGTAGTTTGAGGTACAGAATTCTTTTTCCAATTCTAGTCTCTGGTGATCACTATACACCACCCTATATTTATCACGGGTTCGAGTTTTACCTGAAATCGGCGTAAAAGGGACTATCATTCACATTCTTTTGAATCAAATTGAATATAAAATGGATAAAGTTTAACAGAAAAAAAGTTGTAAAAGAGGAACAAAAATGCAAGCTGATCAACATAACGATGAATGGATGGTAAATTGATCATCAGGATGAGTGAGAGAGAAAGGAAGAAAGAAAGAAAGAGAGAGAATGAAAATTCATTAAATCTTACCTTGCTGATTAATATGCATCGGCTTCTCCATCCATGGATATAATACAGATTGGCCTGTGGACGATGTTGTCGGTGTTGAGACTGCACGTGTGATTGCACAATCGGATGGTGAAACTGGCTCTTTGATGTCTTGATGATGCAAAGTCAATTTATTTGGATCACCAATATTATTGTTATCACTGATTGCCAATCCAGCCGACATCACCAAGCCAGAGTCACTGGATACCGGAGATGTGGCCATGGCTATCGATGTGGGGGCCGAACACTGATTGTAATACAAAATATTGTAGCATGAGGAATGAGGTGGATGATTTAGTCCATGAGATGGATGATGATTTTGAAGTGAAGGATGAGATTGATATGCTGCATGATGGCCAGGATGGGAATAAGAATGTTGGTGTGGATGATATCCGAATGAAGGGTTGGTCACTGGAGATGGTCCCACAGCGGTTGCTGTATGACTATCGGAATAAAATTCGGAAATGTAACTCGTCGAGAAAGGATCACTGGGCACAAACTTGCTCTCAGCCGATGAATAGGCTGATGAGGGACTCGAGTCCATCAGGAAGGTACTCATTCCCGCTAATTTCGAACCTGATCTGAAGGCAAAATTTTGGGAAAATAATTTTGATTCTCGCATTTCTCTTCTCTCAATGATTTTTCTCTCTTCTCTCTTTTTTCTTCTCTCTTCTTTTTCTCTCTCTCTCTCTCTCTCTCTTACTACGAAAACGATTCTCTCTAGTCTCACGATTCTCTGTGCTCCACACTCCTATACAATATCGTTCCTAACCACGTGACCTATGAATGCTCCAATCGTGTGGTGAAGAAGGAGGTCCTTGAGAGTGGAACAGTATAGCGACTATGGCTTGTCAGCTAAATGCCGACTCCTTCTCTGGCCTCAAGACACTCCTGCTATGTAAGACTTTCTCTCTCTTTCTCTCTCTTTCTTTCTTTCTTTTTGATCAAGTGAGGCAGCGATTTGATCGATCAATTTGGAATCACCACCCACTACTACTATTGCTCTGATCTTGTTCGAATTACTGAAACAATCCCTGACGAAAGCCCTACCAACTCGTATGTATTGTGCTAACACTGTCAGGATTAATTAAAGAATTTTAGTTCTCTCTCTCTCTCTTTCTCAGAGTTATAGCTTTTCAGATTTAAAAAAGAACCCATTAGATGGACAAAATTTGAGCTGATTCGAATCTGGCGTTTTGAGCCACTTTTGACCCAGAGAAAATACTTTTTCAATCAGTTTTCATTTGACTAAAGCCCAAATGCACTCTCAACTCACCGAATGCCATAAAATGAGCCAGAAAGTATCTGATTGACTCCATAGATATGGATAAGAATAGGAGAGAATGAGACCTCAGCTACATTCATCACCGTTGGTGTTGAACCATGATTTTTCTTGTGCTTTTTACGCATCACTCCACCATTGATTGCGAAGAAATGCCGACCTTATCAACGTAGCATAATTTACAATCAATTTGCAATCAGGTGCTAAAAGGGATTATCCGAGTAAGCAGGCCTGCTCTCTCTCTCTCTCTCTCTCTCTCTCTCTCTCTCTCTCTCTCTCTCTCTCTCTCTCTCTCTCTCTCTCTCTCTCTCTCTCTTTCCGTCTTTGGCTAGCTTTTCCATGGCCTCAGGCACCATTAGAGCGCTGGCTGTATGTGTACCTGTTGTTACGAAGGTAAGCTAAGACCAGCTTGGAGCAAGGCTTCCAGTCACCGATCATATCTGACTGTGTGTGTATATGCGTTTGGCCGATGCTTTCACCCTCACCGACCATGCTTACCGAGGATTATTGTATAGCTTCGGCCGAAACTTTCATTCCATCTCTCAGTTAACCGGCTAGACGATGGTTTACCCAGCCAAGTTTCGTAAATCAACAGTTGTACTAATCGTGCTCTTTGAATTTTCTAGCGTGTCAAAGTGGAAAATGTTCTCACTCCAGTGAATCCAATTCGGATTCCTTCCACCATCATCATGATGATTCCTCTTCATCTTACAGCACTATAAGACAAAGTTTCCATCCATCAAACAGGATTGAACAAAGTCTACAATCTGTAATGGTATTCAGAATTTTCCATCTCAAATTCTCAGAACTCACAACAATTAATTGTTAACTCTGGACAGTTGTACCAGAGAGATGGGTGCTAGAACAAGGTCCCAGATGATTTAGAACTCTTTTTCGTTTCTCTTCTAAATTCGATGAAATTCGATAAAATGTCCATCAAAAAACGACTACCGATACCAGTATCCGATATCTTATATGCGCAGAAATTTTCTGCCAGAAAAGTTAAAGCTTTAAGTTTGGGTTTTGTTTACGTTCTGAAAATTAGGTTCCAATTCCAATAGTTTGGAAATCAAATTTATTTTTTCCTGAGAATCCAATTTGATTTGATTCAATTTTATGGCTAAATGGTGATCATCAAGTGAGATCATCTAATTGTTCTGACTGGATTTTGTCTGGGTATGCCAACTGGGAGCCGAAATATGTCTCAATCTCATTCTCATCTGAACCTGCCTGCAGTTCGCAAGTATCAACAAGAGATAGCTAGTAAACCAAAATTTTTGGATCCATCATTTGTGGAAGGATTTCGGAAACATTATGAAGAAACAACATTGGACAGTGAAAAGTTACGCCGTGAAAGATTCGAATATATTAAAGTAGTTAGTGAAGCCCGTGAAAGTGCTGTTCGCAATTATCGCTCAAAGCAATATCAAGCCCTACGCATCTACAAGCCGAGTCCGGTAAATCGTTCTTCCCAATTTTATCAATACTTCACCGAGGAACAGAAAGTTTTCGAAGAGGATGAAGAAGATGAGGAGAAAAGCGATGTAGAAGAGGAGGAAGAGGAGGAGGAAGAAGAGGAAGAACCACCAGTCCCTGAACTACCACGTGGTGTTGTCAAAGTAATTGAGGAATGTTTTAAACAGAGAAGAGATAAACCACTTCACACTCTTGAGGGTGAAGAAATTTGGGTCCACGATCTTGAAAAATTACGTGGATTAAATTGGTTAACAGATGGTACAATTGCTTATTATTTTCAATTGATTCAAAAGCGAAGTGCCCAAAGCAAGGATGGTCTAAAAGTAAAGTGTTTCAATACATTTCTCTTCTGGAGATTAAAAAAAGATGGCTATGGTACATCAATTAGAAGGTGGACCAAGAAAATAGATCTATTCTCATATGATCTCATTCTTCTTCCCATACATCTTGGAAATCACTGGGTTCTCACGGCAATATTCATGCGAGAACGAACTATAAATTACTATGATTCTATGGGTGGTACTGACAAAGATTGTCTTCCGCTGTTTTTAAAGTATCTGGAAGAGGAGTATAAAGATAAGAAGGGAGAGATTCTCGATACCAGTGATTGGGTTACTCGTAATGTCCGAAACATTCCACAGCAACAAAATGGATGTGATTGTGGTGTGTTTGTATGTAAATATGCAGAAAGACTCGCTGCGAACAAACCTTTTAACTTTTCTCAGGTAATTATTGTTTCCCCTAATCTATTCTTCATTTGATCATAATCGATCAATTTTTTTGAGTTTTTGCCCTCTATGATCACGTTTTTTCACTGATTGTTTTCTTTTTCATCCCCTAGCCTCATATTCAATTTATCAGGAAATGTATGATATATGAAATTTATAAGGATAGACTTTTCGAAGATCTAGATGATTTGTATCCATTGGACATCCACTGATATCGACCTCAACTGTACAAATACTCACTCATAATTTGTGTCACCCATTACATCCAATCAAAAACCACTTAAAAAGATAGAATTTTGAAAGATCAAATGAAAATTAAACGCTCTAGTGAACTAAGCTCTCTCACGAGGGTTCAGACCGATCGACTTGGAGTCACACTTATCATCTCTTTATTCCAAACTATCAAATCACAAAAACAAGTCAAAAAGTCAAGCAAGGAAGCATTTTATGAGCCTAAAGATTCGATGAAGCCTTTTATGAGATTGATTCCATGTTTCTCCTAGGTTATCTAAGTTTTACCTAAATATTTGATGAGGTCGTGAATATGTAACTATTTGTGCCTTAATTTGTTGAGATTTCTTAGGATTTTAATGTGTGAGAGAAAGAGAACGAACAAATATTCTGACTGTATTGTCTGTACATGTGTCAATCAAAAAACTGATCTAGTATGATTCAAGATCTTTTTTGAAACCAATATACTCAATGTATTTCTTCTTTCATCTCATTCATCAATGAACCGTTTGAAGGTGAGTTTAGGGTTGAGTATGACTCCAGATCATCTTTTGATGGAACGTTTAGCCTTTCTTGATAAAATTTGATGACTGCTTGAGTATACTTGAAATTAGCCACACTGGCTGGAACAAGATCGGCTCGGTTTGTTCCCTTCCTAAATAACACATAATGATGACAAATAGAATGATTAATAAATGACATGATATCTCATCATAGAGGTCTTCAAGGTTTTTCTATCAATCACTTTCTTGAATATAAACATCGAGAATTGACAGAAGATTGGCAGTCAAAAATGAATTTACTCTCTTACCATTTGATCAGAAATGTTATTTCACCATTAATTTCATCGGTAGCACCAATGATTTTATCAAGTTGATATTGACCATAATTAGTTTTTCGATTTGAACTGGGACATAATGATGATGACGATGATGATCGAGTTATTCGTCCATTTTCGTGATTAACTAGATGTTTACCAATCGAAGTGTTTCGATTTTTTGCTTGTCTTCTCTCAAATTGGGCTACCAAATCGGGACAACTTAGATCTTCCTCCTTTTCCCATGTTGCTGATTCGTCAGGATAGCCAACCCACTTCAGCAGATATTCATTTTGTCCATCCAAAACTCTTTTGGCCAATATTTTTTCCACTTCATACTCTTCATCATCACTGATTGGAATATGATTATTAACTTTACGAGCAGAACTTGTTGATTTTGAAGCTCGCTTTCTTCGCATCCTGTTTTTGTTGATTATTGATTAACTTTTCTCAATTAACCAATTCACCCAAAACTTATGATCACAATAAGATACAATCAAAATGTGTAAACTCAACAATTAAGGGAAAACTCACCAATTGTTCACCAATAACAATTTTTATTTGGACACAATTTTTGATTCGCACACAAAAAGAACCAAAAAAAGAAAACGAAAAACGTTGTTCTTAAGTTGATTCGTCAACTTTCTAATCGAAACGTTCGATAAGCCAATCAAGATTGGCTTTTTTTACGAATTATGATAATAACAATTATTGGTTCCATATTTGATCAGTGTTTTTTACTGTCATTTTTCGGGGACTATTTTGAGTTGGAGAAGAGGTAAAAAAGATGTCCGCAAGAATGAAGATTAAAAGATAAATTTCATATCGCGTTCGTTTGTGTGTGTAAGCGACGGATTTTTTGGTGGTTGCAAGCTTGATAATATTGATTAAGAGTTGATAAATTCAAGTGATATGAGTGATCAACCAAATGCACCCTTAACTCATAACTCATAACTCTTTTTGCTAATGAATTGCTATGGTTAGAAATATGATTATGCTGATGAAGTGATTCATGTTGAAATAATTTGGACACAAATGTATGCTATGTTGTGGGCCAGTTCATTTATTCTGATCATTTGTAATTATGTGTTTTTTCTTTTCATGATTTTTTTTAATAATCGGCAGTGAATAGTGACTAGTATCATGCAAATCTTTTTTGTTTTTAACCACCTCATTAAGTTCAGCACAAAAAAAGAGAGAACGTTCTAGAGAATTTGGAGAAGAATAGATATCATAACATTTGAGGCCACCAAAATGAATTCCGACCGAATCCGACATGATGTTATTTGTTTGATTCACTCTGATGACCAGAAAAGTTTTGATCTACACTTCGAAATGAAATTAAAAATACATGTGTTCGATATGCACACGAGAGAAGAGAGAGAAAGTAGAAGGTGGATGTATTGCACTAGTTGCCTTTCGAATACCATGAGAACTGGTGGATCCACAGCATTAGAGAAATTATTAATAAGAGAGATACAGTAAAAGGATAGGATGAAAGAAAAGAGGTTTTTGGGACATATAATCAGATTGGTTCCCAAACAAGATCTTCACAAAGTGTCTCGTTGAGCAGTGTGTGTGTTTTGTTTGTTTTCGAGCATCTTTCGTTTTTCTGACGATCATGAATCGTTATGATGATTTCTCTAATCTGAACAAATGGTGTTGCACACGTTGACCGTGGAATTGATTTATTCGTGTGCTACAGCTCGACCTTTCGGAAGTCCCGGCTAAGAGTGTAGAAAGATGAAAAGAGAGAGGAAGAGAATGGCAAAAAGGTTAATTACAATGTTCATAATTAATTGTTAGCAATCCTTAACACTTACCGCTGGACTCATTGCGCGACTAGCTGAAGCTGAGCTTCGATTTCGTGCTCTTAATTTTGCCAATGCATTTTCAGCCATATCAGCACGCTCTTCGGCATCTTCTAATTCTTGCTGAACTTTTCTAAATTTGGCTAAATTCAATGCGGCAATCTCTTCAGCCTCCTCTATCTGCCTCTTGTATGTCTTAATCTTTTGCTGCAATTTATCAACCAGATCTTGCATTCGTTCATGATTCTTGCGGTCCTCTTCAGCTTGGAATTGTAGCTCCTTGAGCCTTCTCTCAGCTTTACGTAGATTCTTGGCAGCATCACCATGTCTTCGCTGCTCACTTTCGAGCTCTTGCTCCAATTCGCGAACCTTTTGCTCCAATTTTTGGATAACTTTCTTACCACCTATAAAATATGGGCAAATAAAAAGTGTGATGAATTCATTGGATCATTGTATCAAAAAAATGGTGGCAAAACATTAATGGCAAAAGCTTACCCTTAAGAGCTGCTTGTTCAGCTTCATCAAGTCGAACTTGCAATTCTTTGATCTGTTGTTCCATTGCTTTACGCATCTTCTCTTGTTGTTGAGCGTGCTCTTGTTCAGCTCGTAGCTCATCAGCAAGTCGAGCGGCATCAACCATAGCCTTTTTGGCCTTCTCTTCCGATTGTTTGGCCTCATTCAACATCTCATCAAGATCGGCTTGTAGTGCTTGCATTTCACCTTCCAACTTTCGTTTAGCCATGGACAATGATGCGTTCTGTGCAGACAGCTCATTGTTGGCCTCATGAAGCTCACCATTCTCTTGCTCAGCATTTCGTCGAGCACGATCAGCCTAGTAGATTAAGGAATAAGAGGAAATTTGTGATGAATTTTCCATAATATTTCGAAAATATCAATTAATTAGAAATCATTAGTGATACTTACTTGCTCCAAAAGTTGTCGACTCTCTTCCAACTCTCCATGTAGAGCATTGCATCGTCTTTCAGCCATAGCATACTGTTCTCTGGCCTCATCACGAGCTCTCTGTTCTTCTTCCAATTGTGTTTGAATTTCCTTGATCATTTGTTGATACTTCTTGATACTCTTTTGAGCTTCAGCGTTAGCCTTGTTAGCGTGATCCAGTGCAATTTCCAATTCATTAATGTCACTCTCCAACTTCTTCTTCATTCTCAATGCCTCAGCTTTACCTCGCGCCTCAGCTTCCAAGCTGGCTTGCATGGAATCAAGAGCTCTCTGGTGATTCTTTCGTGTATTCTCAAATTCTTCTTCCTTCTCCTGTAGTCGTCGATCAATTTCCTGTCTAACCTGGGACAATTCGAGTTGAGCTCGTAGAACCTTATTCTCTTCCTGTTCCAAGGCAGCCTCAGCCTCCTCGAGAGCAGCCTGAAGTTCTTCCTTCTCCATCTCAAGTCGTTTACGCATCTTCTCCAACTCGTGTACACTTCTTCCACCTTCTCCAAGTTGATCCATCAAATCTTTGATCTCATCTTGAAGATTCTTATTCTCTCTCTTCACTGATTCATAGTGTTCCTGTGATTCCTCGTACAGAGCACGCAATTTGAACAATTCAGTTGAATAGTTTCTGCATTCCTTCTGTGAGGCATCAAGTTCGGCAGCCAAATCGTCAACCTTGTGTTTCCAGTCAGCGACAATCTTGTCAAAGTGTTTCTGCTTCTTTTCCAATGAAGCAGCCAATGAATTGGCCTTCTCAACTTCGATAGACATGTCCTCAATTTCACCCTGGAGTCGTTGTTTGGTCTTCTCCAATCCACTAGTCTTGGCGTTCAATTGTTCAATGTGTTCCTCGGCTTCCTGTAGTTTCAATTGCAATTTCTTCTTAGATTCCTCGAGTTCCTCCAATCGTGCGAGTCCTTCCGATTCGAACTTTGTTCTCCAGGCAGTAATCTCAGCATTGGCTTTGCTCAATTGTCGTTGTAAGTCAGCCTTTCCTTCAGCTTCCTCTTCCAATTGTTCTCGTAGACCGTCCAAATCGTGTTCCAAATTCCTGTATTTACCCATCATTGCAGCTCGCTCCTAGGAAATTCCGGGAACAAATGAGTTTTCATCTCTATCGGAAGTTTATGGATATTTGATGATAGCTATTCCATCATGAAATATCTTGCCACCTAGCATCACGCGTTTACTTACCCGACTTTCCTCATCGGCAGTTCGTTTGGCTTCTTCCAATTGAGACTGCAACGATGATCGAAGCTTGCTTAGCTGATTGACCTGAGATTCGGCTTCCTCCAATTGTCGTTGGAGTTCTGAGTTCTCGACTGCAAGCTTCTTCTTTGAAGCATCGAAGTCACCCAGAGTTCGATTTTGTTCATCAACCTTGTGTTGAAGCTCACCCATTTGCATTTCGAGTTGCTTGTTCTGTTTCTCCAGATTGGCCTAGAGGAAATATGATCAAAATTAAAAATCAAGAAGTATGGAAAGCCCTAACATATGAGAGCATGAATGAGCTCGATGACCAGCGTCCATGAGTTCTGTCCAGTGGAGATAGTTTCTGCTTCCTGACAAAATCTTGCTCTCAATTTCTCAGAAGGAATGGCCTGTAGTTTGATTTAGGCTGATTGATTATCAGCCTGTAAGGTGGATGTTTGTGAAAAATTGTACCTGATTTTTGGTTGTATTATCAACAACAGCCTGTAGATCTTGATTCTCGGCGGCGAGAGTAGCTCGCTCTTTCTCAAGTCTGAAAAGGTAAAGGATTGAAGAGGATCATGATTTGGGTGTCAATCACTAATCAACATAAACTGAGTTTCCATTGCGTGACATTAATTATGAGCCAACTCAATCACAAAAATAGCTCTCAAGCAAAGCAATATATACATATAAAGCATGAGTTTCAGCAAGAAGCAAGAAAAGCAGAAGTTTGGAAGCAAAAATGGTTGGCAGAACAAGAACGTTGAGAAGCCAATCGAGTTTCTGGAATACAGTTACTCGAAACGTTACCTTTTCCTTAGTAGAATGATCCAAGACATTTTTCATTTCATCAAATTCAGCCTTGTATTGATTTTTCTCTTTTTCAAGCCTTAGAATTGAAGCGTTAGTTGAAAGCAAAACAATGAAAGCAATGAAAAAAAGCAAAAAATTTTCGATTATTGAAACACAAACACATGCAGGCAGCTTAACGGTAAACGATTAGGGCAAGTTACATCGTTAGAGCAGTAGTTTGCATTCAAAATATTCAGCTTTTGATTTGAAATCGTTATCTTATCAAATTAGTGGATTATTCACTGCACACTAGCTTAAGCTTAGCAATAGTCAATGGTAGATGGAATATATCTTACTTGGCTTTGATCTTATTCATGTTGTCAAGCTGTTCGGTAAGCTCAGCAACACCATCGTTGTGCTTCTTACGAAGTGCAGACATGGCTTGCTCATGCTGTAAATTGGATTCCTCCAGATCACGACGAAGTTTGGCCAATTCAGCTTCACGTCTCTTGTTGAGCTCAATTTGTGATGATGTTGCACCACCAGCTTCCTCCAATCGTTCGCTGAGTTCCTCGATTTCTCGTGCAAGATCGGCACGCTGTTTTTCGGCCTTGGCACGAGCTTGTCGTTCAGCCTCAAGTTCCTCTTCGAGTTCCTCGATACGGGCCTATGGAAAATAAAAGTGGCCAACATAAGTGAACACGAATAGATGTGGATGAATTCACAAGAGAGCATAAAGACACAAGGGGAACAAAAGCGGACACACAATAATAGCCTGGATGGATAGCACACACACATTATGGCCCGATAATAGAGAGGACCGTAATGATACGAGTGTATGAAAGTTGAAATTACTTCATAAAGAAAATGAGCCATACGCGGATTGGCTCCATACATGGGATCTTGAGCTTGTCTCATAATTCGCTTGCTTTCAAAACTAAGTGATGGATTTGGTGATATATAATTATTTCGCTGATACGGATAATGGAGATCTCTGTCCAGCAACTCTTTGGCTCCTTGACCGGTGAAAGCGGCTGGAACCGAAGATGTTGGATGTTGAACGGAAGACACTTGGGGTGATGGCAAACTTTCGGACTCAGCAATATCGTTCTTGGGGGACTCAGCACCGTCCATGATCACAGTCAATCACAGTGTATTAACACACAGATATAGACACACAAGGTAATAATTCGAAATAATAATTGAGATGGACAAGAGAAAGAGAGAGAGAGGAAGGAATCAACAAGCTTCACAAGGCTAAGGGATGCTCAGAGCCACTAAGCCGAAGAGAAGATAGGAGAGAGAGAGAGAGATGAGGAGGGAGACGTGGAAGCAAGTGATCGGAAAAGAGATCGAGCAGAGTCAGCAAAAGTTTTTCGAGAATGTGAAATTATCACCCGAAAAAAACAAGTGCTCCACGATCATATACTATGTCTGTGTGTGTGATGCGTGTTCAAGGGGGTGCTAAGTGAGGCTATGAGATATCAGCTCCTCCCTCGATGCTGAGTGATCGGCTCCCGGCCATCATCATCATTACCATCAGCATCCTCCTCCCCCCGGACGAGCTCTTCCTCATCCTCTGGTTTTAAAATGATGTAACAAGTGAGACTGCCTTAAGGCCACCAAAGCCTACCTTCTATGGACACTTATGCAAACGAAGCATAAGTCTGAAGAAAGCCCTAATTCGGTTGCTTGACTCCGCCTTACGAGCCAGCGCATTTTTAAAAATCATCTCTCTCTCTCTCTCTCTCTCTCTCTCTCTCACTCACTCGAACAGCATCTCTCAAATATTCTCTCTCACCAACATCTTCACGATACTCTCGGGATGCGGTAAGAGATGCTGGCAACTAATTTTGGATCGCTCACTTTTACCATTACTCTTCGCTCTCTCTCTCTCTCTCTCTCTCTCTCTCTCTCTCGCCCATGCATTCCTTCGTATCTAACATCTCTTTGAGGAGTCCAATTTTTAGCTGGTGAGTTCATTTTCTTACTCATTTTTCAGCTACAAGTACTCTAATTTTGGAACACCATCAGAAACATGTATTTTTCGAATCAATCAAAGAAAAACCGCATGGAAAACGACTCTCGACATTTTTGAGGAGAAAAAGAGTTTCAATTTCATTCAATTTTTCACAATATCTGCGTACCTAGAGTCGGATAAATTATCTCGATATGATAGCAAGTAGGGAATACTGATCAAAAGTTGTATACACTTGCTAGAGATTTCCTGAACTTTGTCGAGTAAAGTGAAAGAATTTCCGATGGAACTGATCTGCTGCTCAGTCACAAGTGATAAGTGTCAAAATGTTATGTGATAAAGCTAGTGGTATTCTGAAATTAGATCCCGAGAGTCGTATTCCTCACGGTGTTTGGCAATGAGTTGGGTCGGAATCTTAAGAATTCTGCGCTCTTAAGTAAGAGGGAGAGAGAGATATGATTATGGAGTATCGAGGAGCCTATCAACACTGGAGATTTTCAGAGAAAGAGAGAGAATATTTTTTTCGAGGAAAAGCTTTGGTGATTGGATTGGATTCATTTCAGCTATCAGTCTTTCAACCACTGACTTTACTCTCACAAGTAGAAGATGCTGGAAGAAGCAGGAGAATTGAACTGAGTCAAAAAGATTTACCAATCTGAATGCCAGCCAAATACGGATAGAAATCTGATTCTCTAACTCTCTGTACTCGACGAGCTTGCTAACTTGCTAACATGGTGGCCGAAAAATTCGTCAATCAGAATATCAATGGAATACATAAACATCGATGCAGAATTCTTGTTCACACAAGTGATAGTGGTGTTTGTTAAATGAATGGAAAATTATCAGTCTTACCTGAAGCTCCTTAATTTGTTTCTGTAATTTAGCAACCAAGCTTTGTTCATCTTCCAATTTGGCACTCAATGAAGCCATTTCCTTCTCCTTTCGTTGGATATTGAGTTCCAATTCTTTCTTATTCTTCTCGAGATCAGTGACAGCCTCTTGGGCAAGTTTAAGATCACTTTCGATCTTTCTCTTATTCTTCTCGATATCAGCTCTCAATTTCTTCTCACGCTCCAAGCTGTCTTCCAGCTCATCCAAAGTTTGTTCAAGCTTAACTTTAACTTTGTTAAGATGGTTAATCTTATCCTCTGCACCTTGCAAGTCTTCCGATGTCTTTTGGGTTGCCTCTTGCAAGTGTTTCTTCTCTTTGTTCAATTTGTTAATCAACTCATCTTGATGGGCAATCTCATCATTAAGATTGCGAATTTGGTGATCTTTGGTTGCCTTATCTTGCTCAGCCTTCTGTAAATTGAGCTCCATATCTTCGATATCCTTTTTGAGGTGAGATACTTCTCCTTCCAACTTCTTCTTTGCTGAACTCAAAGTAGCATGAGCATCTTCCTCATGAGAAAGTCGGTCTTGTATTTCCTGAAAGTAACAATTTTGAACGCAAAAATTCAAGTGAGAAAGTATGAAAGAGGGTGAGAAAGAGAGAGAGAGAGAGAGAGAGAAGCAGTGTAAATGATAATTTTTGAAACTAAAATAAGATTTTCTCCCAACCAAATACTATCGACATTTATCTTGTTAGTCATTGCATTCTCTCTGTAAGTTGCCTCTCTTCTCATTAGAAGACTTGTATATTTAAGTGAGGAAAATAATACTCATTAACACACTAAGATTTTGTTGGTATGATACTCACATGTAGTTGATGTTCAAGATCTTGCTTAAGGCTGATAGTTTTCTGAAGACGTTCTTCAATATCTCCAGCACCAGAACGCTCAGCCTCCAATTGTAGGAATATGTCATTCTTCTCTTGGAGAAGCTTGACATTCTGTACTTCCAATTCTTTTCGCAATTTTGCTTCCTTCTCCTTCTCTTCGGTCTCTTTCTTGAGTTTCTCTTCCAATGCCTTGATCTCGTCTTCCACTTTGGCCATGGTGAGTAGTGGCTTCACCTTGGAATACAATTTCCACCACAACCAATTTCGGAGGGTCAAGAATTTTCGTAGGTTTCGCTGGATAACAAGCAGAGCAATACGTTGCTCTTGGAGTCGCTTGAAGGTCTTCTTGACCATCCACCAACGACACCATGCCTGAACCCATGTGATAATCTTTCCTAATCGATCGTCTCGCATCTCTTCTAGACGACCCAATACACCAGCTCGGAAGAAGATCTGGAAATTTTATATTATGATGAATGGTTTGTGAAGGGTTGAAAATTCCCCATAAAAAATGAGAAAAAAATGTTAGCAAAGACTGTTTTTCCCCTAACTGGAGAGATGATGAGCAAAAATTGAAGCAGCTGAAGTCTCATAAGCCCAACCAACATGAATTTTCTTTCCAAAATATATACTCTACATCCAATAGAGTAGAGTAGAGTATTAATATCATCATAATGATGATGATTTGTTGGTCGAGCTAAGAGGCCATGAAAGCAGATAAGTCGATTAGACGGCAACAATTGGCAAAAGTTCAGAAGCTGTGAATGAGTTAAGATCTTAAGATTTTTTTGTTTCAAATGATAAGAAAAAGGCAATGATTTTAGCGGGGAAAATGATAAAGTGATGGAGTTCATGTACCTTTGTGTGACCAAATCTGAACTCAGCGGTATCTAGATTGACCACTTTTAATATTTTTTCCGTGCAAACTTTGGCATCCACAAATCCTTTGGGAATTTCAGTTGCAGCTAAGATGGCATATCTATGGGAAGGATTGAAAGGATTGATAATACACTAGGGAAAGGTGTTTCTTGTCATAGCAAAGGGTTTATCAACATAATTATAATTATATCCATTATTTCATTCCAAAGAGAAAAAGAAAAAAATAACAGGAAGAAGATGAGGGATAAACATGTTGAGAATCCTCTTTGAGTCCAACCCATTGAAATCGTGAAGTGAATACACATATATACATGATTCTTCTTCATCATGATTCTTGAATGAGTGTCTCAGTGAGAAGATGAGGTCGCATACACACACACATACACGAACATTTAAACCTAAAAAACGTCTAATTCATTCCATTTCTACAGAGGAAATACGATCAAACTAAGGGTTTCTTTCACTAAGGACACACTATAGATCATTATTCATTCCATGAAGTTTTTTTTCTTAACGTTTTCGTCTCGACTGTGTTGAAAAATCGCTTATTTGCTCTCAAGTCTGCCTTCTTTTTCAAACTTAAATTTTACATGCCTTGGTGTGTCCTAATCTGAAACAATCTGACTCAAGCTCGATAGCAGTAGTTACTTTCTCAGCAACCTGCTTAGCATCGATGAAACCCTTTGGAACGGCTGTCGGAGCCAAAATCGTGTATCTATATATCATAGAAGATGTGTACATGTTATGTCATTACGTTTTCGCAAAGTTATTCGTTTCACGCAGAAACTTTCCACCCATCATGTTGATGACCTAGATTATCTAACTACAGGAAGAGAAAAGAATCTTGTCGTAGATGATGATGTTAACACTCACCGTTGTTTGAAATCAGGATAAACCATTCGATTAGGGAAACCCTTTCGACAAATACGGATACCCTCAAGCACACCGTTACATGTAAGCTGGTGCATTACCAAGTGAGAATCGATGAATCCTAGAGTATACCATAGAGGATTAGAAATTCTGTAGAAACTTTTTGGATCAACATATATCACATTTACATTTACACAAAAATTAACTACCACCAATTCGAGACTAATTTCGAATTTGAACTGGCTAGAACACACTTGCTAACTACTGGCTCCAAGTCGTTGGAGCACGGTTTTACCTGGTTTTTTGAGCTCGTTTGGAATAATACATCGGATAAAATGCGGATATGTAGATTTGAGCGTAGTCATTAGCTTATTAAGTTGCTCCTATGGAATTAAACGCGTACGCGAGGAAAAAAATTAGAAAGTGAGTAAAAAAGATTTGCGTTTGTGTTGTGAGCGAAATTATCGCAAGGTAAAATGGCTTAGTTCTAGAAAGATATTTCATGGAAAGGGTAGTCGATCAGAGATAAGATGGTAAAGGTGGAGATGGAAAATTTTTCATCTAATAATCTAACTATGGGCAATAGCAGTAGCAGCAGCAGCAGCAGTAGCAGATTTTAGTCATCTAAGCAAGCGAGAATCTGCTTCATCTACAAATCTACACATTGATGAATTTCATTTGGGTTTTTTTCGGAATTCTGAATCGGAACGAGCTCTACGATGAGAAAAATCTCTAATAATTCTAAATCTCTGCTAAAGGAGAATGCTAATAGGGCTTACTGAGGAGAAAAAATCTTCGATGGCAACAAACAACAATTTTTTGGTGGCAGTATATACATATGTCCCTGGAATCTAAAAAGGAAATTATTCGGATAAGGATGTACCTGGGGTCTTAGTTTCGTTGGGAATGATGCAACGAATGAAATGAGGTTGGGTCGACCTCAGGGTGGTCATCAGCTTATTCAATTGCTCCTGGAAAGTAAAGGTGAGGAATAATTCAAATATATGTACGCTTCTACCAAGGATACACAAGCATATATGAGGCGGATCAGGCAGCTCATATGCGGATGAATGGAATGGTTTGATTCCTAATGGAATCCTGTTGAAAAAAATATATCTTCCATGGTGTGATCAAAAGAATTTGATCAGATGCACTAAGAGGTCATCCAGGACTAGAGAGGAGGTAAAAGCTATAAAATGATTAAAAATTATTCTTCTTTACCCTGTAAAGACCTGATACAGTCTGGAAACCAGAACCCTTCTTACGGCCTCCACCGCCTTTGCCTCCTTTGGCTCCACCAGCAGGCTCATCAGTTCCGAGACCTGGATGATCAGCGAACAGCTCAACCAATAGAGCATTGGAAGAGTGTTTGAAGGAATCCACCACACAATCGTTGAGAGGATCCTTATTCTTCTCCAGCCAGCCAGTGATGTTGTATGGTACGGTACCAGCATAGTGAACCAAAGCGAAGTGAGCTTCAGCTTGACCAGGCTTGGGTGGCTTGGGTTTCTGGAAGTTTGGTGACTTGCCGAGATGGTTTGAGTTAAGTTTGTCCAAGAAGGTTTTGTCGGTAGCTTTAGGGAACATACTTTCTTCCTCTAAGATTGAAAGAATACCCATAGGCTATTGGAATTTTGGATTGAAAAATAAAACAATTAGAATTCATATGAGAATTTTCATTATTTTTTTCTATCATGAAGTAATCAAAAGCTTTGCGCCAAAAGAGGAATGGAAAAATTAGCTGGATAGCGGGCAACGTAATGCTCAAGCATGGAAGCCCTGTTAGCATTTTGAAGGTGTTCTACTATCTAATTGCTCAGGAAATTGGTACCCAAGGTGGAATATATCTACGTGATTATAAACCATTAGATTATCCGGTGGATAGTCGTCTGGATTTTTCTACGTTCTAAAACCATCGGATCATATGTATGATCTGATTGCTATTTGTTTTACCTTCTCGATGAGCTCAATGCAAGCTTGAAGGTCCATTCCGAAATCAATGAACTCCCAGTCGATTCCCTCTCGTTTGTATTCCTCTTGTTCGAGGACAAACATGTGATGGTTGAAAAACTGTTGCAGTTTCTCATTTGTGAAATTGATACAAATTTGCTCGAAACCGTTGAACTGAATAGTTCAAATTTGAGCAGCAGCAGCAAATAAGCAATAGAACAGCGTGAAGCATTTCGATAAAGCAGCACGTTGATTCGATTTTGAAGGCATTTTTCGAAAAGCAGTGGCAAATTGCGATCGATGGCAAAATTTTTGAAGCATCATGGAAAAAGAGAGAAGAGAAAAAGAAAGATTAGTAAAGTTCATAAGATTACCTTTTCGATAAGGTCGATACAGGCTTGGAGATCCATTCCAAAATCGACCCATTCCCATTCAATGCCTTCACGTTTGTACTCTTCTTGTTCAAGAACGAACATGTGATGATTGAAAAATTGTTGCAATTTTTCATTGGTGAAATTGATGCAAAGTTGCTCGAAACTATTAAACTGAGTGATTCAATAAGGAAAAAATGATAGATATTGATAAAGATTCCTCAGATTTCTTTTCGAATGCTGATAGGTGAATAGATTTGTTCCATCAGTCTAATCGGAACTCATGTAATAGGTGGAAATTCAACTCATCATTGTAACTTTTGTCGAACTATATGTCGAAACCTCTTGCCACTATACTTACATCGAAAATTTCAAAACCAGCAATATCCAGTACACCGATGAAATGTTGTCGCTTCTGTTTGGTGTCCAAGGTTTCATTGATTCTCTTGACCATCCATTTGAATAGTCGATCAAAAATGGCTTTGGATAGAGCACCGACAGAGTAGCTGACCTGATCTTTGCTTCTTCCTTGGCTGACAAATTCATTTCCTACTTTAATTCGAGGCTTGCACAGATTTTTGTACAAATCAGCGGCATTCAATCCCAAAAGATGAGCTACACGTTCACCTTCCTCGGTACCATCGGCTTCAGCCTGCTCTTCTCGTGGTCTTTGCTTGAATTTCAGTTCACCAAAGTGCATAACTGATGCTGTAATTTTATAAATATTGTGCTTCTCTTCTTTGGTGAAGCCCAGAATGTCAAAGGCTTCCTAGATTATTCGAGGAGGAGAAAAAAACAGTTCATTATCATTTGTTCGAAGGTTTCTAGACGATGCAAAAGTTAATGCATTGCGAGCAAAATCTACTTATACTCATATTAGTTCATTTACATTTCATTTTATTTTTTCATACTACTACGGGATGAAATTTTTTTGGAAAAAAAGAATTTTTACTTGACAATATTCGATAGTTGAAATATAATTATCGATCAGAACCAGACAAGCTGAAGCAAGCTTAGCAATCAAAGTGCACACACTAAATTCTAACTCACATCGGTTACTCGAAATTCTTCGGCATCATCTACGCCTTCGATTTTCGTTTTACCCTGAGACACGAAGTGATATTTGTTCACATCCGGTCCCAAGAGAAGTTGTTCTAATGGGGAAGAATTTTTTTACGTTAGATTTAGGAGGGAATTCTGATAATTATAAAGTTCTAAGGATTATGAGGTGAAGAGGAGAAAAAGAAGTGCAATTTTCCAAGAGATTTTTGTCCCAATTTTCCCATCATATCATTCATTTTAACTCTTCCGTTGATACAGGCACAAATCCACTTGCGTCAAATTCGAAACATTCTTTTATCTACAACTAAATTAAGCATTCAGTCACTCAATTATCGAATCGAGCAAATTATTGATCTAATGAGTCCAACTACGAATCTCATTCCTCAAAACCTCTAAAACTCACATCAGTTGCCTGCATTTCAGCTCCATCATCGACATTAGGAATAGTAGTTTTTCCTTGTGACACGAAATGATAGGCTGTAATATCTTGATTTAACAAACACATATCTGTATCAAGAAGAATTACGGCATGAGATAGTTTGTTCATTTTTGATTAGCGATGATGAGCTGAAATAAAACACTAATCATCATCGTCGATATGGTAGATCCATATGATCGGTGTAATAGCGAATGGCTACCAGAATCTCTTGGATTTTTGATCCCTAAAAGGTTTTTGGGAAAACAATGAAAGAAAATGAGATTATATTATTTCACCTTTTACTCCGGCAACTGAGCCTGAAATCAGCTGGTAGAAGATGTGATAAGATCGTTCAAGACTCTGTTGAGAAATGACACGGGCTTTCTCCAATAGATCTGTGTGTGTGCGTAAAAGAAAGAGAATATCAGTAAGCAAGCTTCGTCACCTCGCAAACAAAATGGGATCATGGCTCCCCAGTGACCCAGAAACAGAAATAGTAACCATATTTGGAACATTTTTGGAATACTCACAGGTTTCGATATCACCACCAGCTAGTTTTCCCATCGGACCGAAGTGAATTCGAATGAATTTACCGAAACGAGATGAATTATCATTACGCACGGTCTTGGCGTTACCGTAAGCTTCCAGTACGGGATTGGTTTGGACAATTTGATCTTCGAGTGAAGTTTTCTGTAATAATTAATCATATCATAATGAGAACGATGATGTTGGTTAAATCTTTTCAATTGATGGTATTCTTTTACTGATAACGCTAATTTACCTTGTCTTTTTTCTCATCTTTTTTGGTGGAAGCTCCAACTTGAGCAAAATAAGCAATTACTTTCTTGGTGTTCTCAGTTTTTCCGGCACCAGATTCTCCGCTGTTGGGTTGAAATGAGTTAAAAAAAGATTGAAATGATTTTGCAATATTCTCGTAGAAGAAGAAGAAGTGGAAAAAAAGAAGACAAGAGAAAGTTATCAGTCATCCAGTGGCAGGCTGAATTTTGCTTTTGTCTAAACTGATTATCTTTGCTTGCCAATCGGAGCCGTATTTTTAGACAAGAAAGTGAGTAGTCCTGAGAAACAATCTAGCGTAGGCTGAAAACATTTACCATGGTTCGTAGGCAAATTCTTGGGCGATCGATTGAATTGACTTCCATTGCTGTCCTGATCACTTCCGTTCATAACGGTGAAGCCTCATTAGGGGAACTGGTAACTATTTCTATCATCTTGCCGGTTCTATCTCATCTCTGACACCTCGCTAGTTTGTGACCGCCTCTTTAAGAATTGGAATGTCAAGCTGATCAGTTTTGGATACTTTGCCTCCTCTTGTTAGAAAATGAAAATGAATTCACACACTTTCACACACCGAAATGACTGAAATGGCCTCACAAGTAACAATATATGTCAAAATTTACTTACGTAATCAACATGGATTGATTTTCACGGTCTGAAAGAGAAAGATTTGAATCAATCAATAGTGATCATTTCCATTTGTACTTCTGGAATGATAGTGTTATATATATTGTGTTCTATTCTGGAGCTGAATTTTTGTTAACCGTGCAGAAAGTATCAAACCAAACATCCTATTGAGTAAGCATGCATTGAGCAACGAAAATTTTAGACTCTGAATATTTGTGAGCACCATAAAATGGAATGTCATATTTCTTTTCTCTCCCCTTCTCATTCATTAGTGGATTAGTGGATTTCTCTCAATTGAACTCTAGTTATAGCCATTTCTATTGTTCTCTATCCAAATGATGGATTTCTAGAAAAATAATGTCCATATGCTCAATCAAGCGATCCATGAGAATATCACTTTATCGAGTAAGAAAAGAATGAGATATTCTCCGTCTAGATGCTACCAGAAAATACTTCATTCATCCACACCAAATAAGGCATCTCGTAGCTCTAGCTTCTGGCATCGAGTACAAAATCTGCGCTCATCTCATATTCAAGTATCGAGCAGACTCCACCTCTATTTCTCTCTCTCCTAGCACCTTACTACTACTACCAAAATCTTTATGGGCCAAATTGTGAATATGGTTCCCTCTTCAACCCCATCCGATGAAGAGAGAGAGAGAGAGAGAGAGAGAGAGAGAGAGAGAGAGAGAGAGATGGAAGGCGTATGATTTTTTTGGATCTAGAAAGGTACTCATTTATATACTTTGCCCTGTAAGTGTGGATATGGGGATGTGGGTGATGTGACGTTTTTCGTCACGTAAACATAGTTGGAATGCCTAAGAGTCGGGGAAAACAGAGGAAAAAAGCTGGAAAGAATGCATCCTTCAAGGCTCTAGACATCTAGGAATCAGTAAGCCATCTTCATTGATTAACTGGATTCTTCCGAGAGATAATTTATCCTCTGCCAGACAATCAGAAACGAACACCTCGGGGATGAATCGGACACACATTTCAAACCTACCGATGATGCTGATATTTGGGTGGAAATAAATTGTGCAATCCCAATGGAGAAAAAAATTATTGTAAAAATGGTATTCCATGCATGAACTCTCCTAATTTAACCATTTCCCTGAGAGCCATTTTTGAGGGTTCAAGCATGCACAGCCTACACATGAAAGTATAAAAAGGCCTCAGAAGTTGAGCCAAAAGAGCTCAAGTGTCAAAATTCACGTCTTTCTTGCTGGTGTATTGATGCTATCATAAAAATGAATGCTAACTGGCTACGTAAACTTTGTTTGTCCATTAATTATTTTTCATGCTCCAGACTAGAGTTAAAGTTTAGGATTTTCAATTTTGAGTAGAAAAAGGTAAATTGTGATAATAAGTAATCAATCGAAAAAACTTACTTGTCAACATGTCGGTGTAAGCACCATCACAAATAGCGAATAGATGAGGTGGCATTTCCGTTCGTCGTTTTCCCTGGTACATTTTGATTGTTCGAGCTGTGTAGATTGGGAATCTTTTGTAAGGATTGATGGCCACACAAAACAAGCCCGAATAGGTCTGCCGAAAGGATTGAGAAAATTAGATGATTGAGGAATATAAACTTTTTCATGCCCAATTATGTGTGTATGAATATGAATATTAGTAGTTTCCAATACGTACATAGATGAGATTGGCATAGTATCGCTCTTTAAGATTGTAGAGAACGCTGGCGTCATTGAGGTAGGTCAAGTTGGACATATCCTCACATTTCTCGAATTTCGGTGGATTCACCTGTTGGAGCAGATCTTTTTTGATTTGTCGCTGTTGGTGAAGAGAGAAGAATAGAGTAGAAAAGATAATAAATACATCAATGAAGCAATCATCTTGAGGAACAACTTGTTGAAGGTTGAGAGGGTTGAAAAGTGGTTTCGAAAACTTTCGTTGAAAGATTGATCTTTTCTCTTCTTTTTTTCTTACAAAAACACATACCTCTTCGCCTTTGCCAACATCAACGGTCACGATATCACCTTTGGTTGATGATATATTACCGATGAGGAAGCCCTCTTTCTCATCGGGCACCCAGACCATCTTTTTACCATCGTAAGGTTTGGTCTGATCTTTACGCTTTTGTTCTAACGAAATGAAAAGGTATGGAGTTGGATCGGGATCTTCGGCCATAGTTGATCGTAACAAGTATCAAGATATAATTTAACAGTTATTATTCTTTTATTCTCAGTCGGATCGGTCGGTTGGTAATCCAGGAAATTGTGTTCACTTGGATTGAAATATTTTGTGATTAGAGCTTTCTCTGTAGCACTTCACACACAAACACACACTCACTCAAAGCGATGTGAAGTACATTTAATATGTTCAGGAGGCTTTTATTTTGCTATGAGATGAAAGATGCTGCTCCATATGATCCCACCTTCTTCGGAGGATGATCCTCATACCACTCACCAAGCCATACAAAGCCAAGGGAGCTTAGTTATTTTTATAACCCAAATATTCCTTCTTCTTTTCCACTTGCATCGCTGGCATAGCTCCCGATGTCTTATTTCCCTTCTGCTTCCTTCCAAACGATTCGCAGCATCCGCATCTCTCTCTCTCTCTCTCTCTCTTCCTCTCTCACTTGCCGTCTTTTCGGAATATATCTGTGTATGCAGCCCTCTCACTTTCCATTTGCCTCTCTCCGGCAACAACAGAGGAACCATGAACTATTTTGGGTCACGCCACCGTAGAATCGAGCTGAGCGACCCATTCGTAGAATAATGTTGCCCACGAAGATGCTCTCCGTCCCACAGCTTGCAGCATACTACACGTCCTCGCCCTTCCCGCGAGAAATTAGAGCTCCTCTGGTACTTTCAGGTGCAAAGAGAGAGAGAGAGAGAGAGAGAGAGAGAGAGAGAGAGAGAGAGAGAGAGAGAGAGAGAGAGAGCTTGGCAACTTGTATCGTCACAATTTAGAAATCATTCGCATTCACATTATTCGCGCGCCTAGTGTGTTTGCGTTATGTGTGCATCCATTCGATTGATTGTGATGCTAAGGATCACGAGAATCATAAGAATCATAAGAATCATAAGAAGCATTTTACAGCTTCATCACTTTTGAGATGCCGAAAGGATTAGCTGAAGCTTTTCTAGCCTTAAGACATTTATGAGCTCTTCATGTTGATTAACCAAAAGTTGAAGAGAAAATGCGTCTCTCGAAACATCACCCAAAAAAATCATGAGCCAATTTGAGATGAGTGTTGATAGAACACACATACTCTCTCTCCCAGTCAATAGACCAACAAATCAAATTATCGTTATCAATGACAAAACTGAAACTAGACCACCGCTTCATCGTTTACCGTTATCTTTGAATATTTCACCTTTAAAGCTTTCTCATAAGCTAAAATTTGCATTCGAAAAAATCTCCATAACGTTCCGAGACAATCCAAACCAAATGATTCTGAATTTCTAGCAAAATCTTCCACTTTCGACCATCTCTTTTCCAAAATTTAAGAAAATAAAAATCAAGTTCCAGTGAACCGAAATTCTTTCTTTTCCCGAAAAAAATTCTTGCAACACTACTCGATATGTATCAGATACTGGCGAGAAGATCTTTTTTTTGCAAAAATATTTTCTCTTCAAGCTTTAACATGTTGAAAATGTTGCTTGAACATGCTTCTTTGCTGATCGTTTGTTTACGTTCTGCAATCAACTGGGCTTGAAGACGATCGAACCAAATCGTCTTTTTTTGGATTAAAATTAACCCCAAAAAGTCTTTTTTTCTTCCTCAATTGTTGGTGAAGAGAGAGAGAAGTACAGTTGGTGGAATAGTGTGTGGTGGTAGAGGAAAAGATGTCGGCTTCATTGGAATCTTACATCGATCACATAGTGTTGGTGATCACAGCTGATGGTAGAAATATTGTTGGTAAATTGAAAGGCTTTGATCAAACTACCAATGTGATACTTGATCAATCACATGAGAGAGTTTTTTCTCGCAATCAAGGTGTCATCAATGTCCCTCTCGGTTTGTACATCATTAGAGGTGATAATGTGGCTGTTGTGGGTGAAATTGATGAGGAGCAAGATTCAAAATTGATATTGGATAAAATTAAGGCAGATCCTCTTAATCCGATTGTACATTAATTATTTATTGGTCTGTATTTTCATTCCTCTATCAGCCCCTTTCATCGTCATCATCACCACTTTGGGCCCTCAATTTGTTTTTCCCGAGAGTATCAACTGTTAACTTGCTGAGTGTGGACCATCTTGACACCACTTGAAGATTATCTATCATCTTCTCTTCTCACCCAAAGTATAACAGCAAAGCAAATAATAATCACTTACGAATACTTTCGAGATATGTTCACCAGAAAGAATCTTATTCATTATTGTAATAATGGGGTTACATTTATTGTTATATTCAATGGCTCGTCATTTTGCCAAAATTCAATCACTAATCATGAAAAAATTAAACAAATATAATTCTTACTAATAAAATGTTTCACCGGCTTGTTTCTAACACTAGTCAAATTTGGCGATACTTTTTGCTAACAATTCTCATCAGTCAATAATCATTGCAAATAATATTAATTGGAACGAGAAGAAGATTTTTCACATTAATTTTGATGATAATTTTTCGCTCAGAATTAAATTGACTCATTTTCGTTCAAAAATTAACGGAAAATGCGCGATCAGTCTGACCATGATAACATGTGATCAAACATGAGATGAAGAGTTGTGAAGATGAGTTACTCTGTCTCTTCAGTCTCAGTGGAAATGATAACTTTTCCCATGAAAATCTCATTTCTGTTTCATCATATCATATTACAAAGTGAGTGGATCAACTTTCATCAACTTAATCTCTATCTTTGCAATGATTGCATGATGAACATCACCAATAGAAGCTCTTCATGAATCAACTGTCCATGATGTGGTCATCGGGGTCATCAAACGGCTAGACTGATTCACTAGTGTTTGTGTACATTGATATATTGACTGATTGATAATCTTGTTGACCTCTGCTTGGACCTTTGCCATAATGATGTGGATTGATTGTGATTGTGATTTGTCTAGTGTTCAAATGACCAATAATATCATTTGATAATGAGAGAGTAAAAAAGAGAGTCACTCAAGGACATCTGATTGGAGTTAAAACTCTTGACGCTCAGTGTCATTGATCATTCTTAATTACTCAATCGCAACCGCTTGCATCTGTGTTGGGCTTTAAAAAGCGTATTTTTTGTCCTATCGGCAATTATTTCCATCATCATTCATTAGTTACACTTCCTTAATTGTGACAAATTTCAAATTGTGTTTGTGTTCATCATGCCTCCTCCATCGAGATCAAAATCAAGACTTGCTCAAATTAGAAAAAAGGACGAAATGTTTGAAATTTTGGAAGAAAAAAGAGACATCGCTATGAAAAGTCTTGGTTTACTTAACCGAAAACTTATCAAAACAGGTGCCATAATCGAAAAAAATCTCATCATACTGAAAGATGAAGCCATTGATGTTTTCTTCGAAAATCATGATAATTTTTCCAATGGACTCCAACAAATAATTGAAATGGTCTCTGAATTTGAGCAAAGTGTTGTCGATAAGGTGTCAAAATCATTTTCGACCGATTTGAATCAAGGTGAGTGAATTGTTCAAGTGGCTTGGTTTCGAGTGTGGGGCTTAATTTCTAGTGGATTATCTTTTTTTTCTACCCTCTTCATCATCAATTTCTCAGAAAATGGTGATGCCGAAATTGATGAACTTGCTCAACGTCTCCAAGTTGGATCACTCGGTGACTCCAGTGAGGACTCTGGTACTGAATCTCGAACCTCAAATGGCGTTCATAAGGTGAATGGAAATAATGGTATGGATTTGGACACTGTCGATTGTCCTTCCCTATCCAACTCAGTCACGAGAAACGGTTCTGTTTGCTCAAGCCCTGGCTCTGATAAGTCCAAATTGGAGGAAAATTACGTTGATCTCATCGCGGATCCGATGAAAACGAAAATTGACATACCAAAAATTCCTAAAGGCAAAGAAATGCCGGTTAAAATAAGTTGGTTCATCGATCCATCAAATTTTTGTGTGCATCCATATGATGGAACTGCTGGCTTTGTCCTTAAAGTGCAAAGAGAGCAGAAAGTATTGATTGAGAAGGGTAAGTTCTTCTTTTCTAAACTTTCACTTTGGAATCGATAATCATTGACAAATCTTCCCAGGAATTACTGGTTATGCCGAAATAATGCCCGGAATGCTGTGTGCAGCGCTGTACACTGATATGTATTGGCATAGGGCAAGAATTGTCTCCATAAATAAGTCACAATCGAACCCCGAAACCATCGAATCGGTGAAAGTTTTCTTCATCGATTTTGGTAATTACGAGACAGTTATTTTTGAGAACATCATGCCATTGGCCAAGTCACTGGCAGAGCAGTATCAATGTTCTGTCAATTGTCATCTCTATGGAGTTGAGTCAGAATCAGAATGGCCAGAAGAATGTATCGAGGTGCTCCAAGACCACTATGCATTCCAACACAATATCAAGGCTATTTTCTCACCTCCCCAACCCCATCAAACTGAATTCGGTCAAACCATGGTTTATCCGATCAAGCTGCTGGAAGCAGATAATGGAGTGAACGTTGGTGATGCAATCTTGTCCAAACTTTCCAAAGTGGGCCAACAAAAAGAGAATGGTGTAAAAAAAGTTAAAAAATCAAAATAAAAGTGAAAATCTTCTAGGAAAGAGAGAGAGAGAAAGAGAAAAAAGGGTAGCCATAGTGCGATGAAGATACTTATCCTTCTTATATCTATTCATACAAAGTATTTTCAATAAATGTGCATTCGTTTTCAACTCCTAATTCCAATTGTAACAATTTTCCCCCCATAGTCTAACATTTCCACTGAATGCAATAAAAATTTATCTAACAAGTCTTCTATTTGACCCATTTAACCTCTTAATTCCACCCTTTATTTAGTCTTGAAGTGCCATAATCTACTCATCAGTGTATCATATGTTTCAAATTGAGCTACCGACAAGTCATCATATTGCTCAATATGAACTGAGCATCTCAATCTGAAAACCTGGTATTCCTAGGTCAAAAGAGTTTATAACCAATTGATAATCACAGGAACTCCGTGATGTGAGTATACTATGACCATTTTTTCAAGAACACAAAGATCATTCCAAATGTGCAGAGGGAGGAGAGATGTTATCTTTTTCGATTTCTCGATATTCTTCGATAGTTGAGAAAAGAGATTTATTTACATGTATATTCAAAGATGTAGAAAGAAAGTGAGACTCTTCTCAACAAGCAGTGAATATTGTATGGATGGCGTATGAGAAAAAGATTTACTAGCAACCAGGGGGAAAATAAGGTGATTGGGGAACCTTTTCAAATCTATTTTTAAGATCTGTTAACTCGACAAATGAGCTTATGTCAATTAGGAAGCAAAGATAAAGTTCTAAATGGAATGTCCAGTAAATATCTCGAAATGATCATTCTTCTCCGAAATAAAACAGATTCGTCAACTGTTCATGTGTAAATTCAATGGACTTCATTTAATTTTCATTTTTCGAGACTCAGAGTCTCCAACATTTTTCGAAGCCATACGAGAGCTTGGATTAAAAGGTGGCAGAGGACCAGGCATGGGAGGATAGTCGGGTAGAATAGAACCTGGTGGTGGTGGGGTAAGAATGGATCCATCAGGTCGAGCGACACTCACACCCGGTTGACCATCGGTCACTACCACAACAGGAACGCTTGTGGATGGACTGACAGTGGTGGTGGAAGTGGAAGTGGAAATTGTGATCGGAGTTGAAGTGGCGACGGATGTGGGCATAGGGGTTGATATTTCATCTTTTGGCCATGGATATCCGGTGGGCCAAATTGGTCGAATATTTGGATTTGGATTAATTGGTCTTATTCCAGGGAAATCAGGTAGAGGTGGGTAGATTGTCGAGTGGCCTCCAATAAGTCCTCCATTACCTCCATTTCCTCCTTTATCGGTCACTGGACTTGGTGTGACAATAATCTTATTATTATCACTTCCACTACATTGATACAATTTTTTGAGTGCTGTTACATCCTTGTCTGTCATCGAACTTTTGTATCCAGGATCGGAAAGTGAGGCGCCAGACGATTGTAGTGGGGTCATAGTCTTGGAATAGCCGTCTTTACTGAATGCTGTAGAACCGTAGATCATGATCGATCCATAGTCGAATTCTGTGAACAATTGATTTTCATGATCACCTAGCTTCTGGAATTGGGGATATGCTTGTGGATTAATGTTTTCATAGTTAATTCTGAGAAATTCATCACGATCAGAGCGGCTATGATGATGGAAGAATCCAAGAGCATGCAATATCTCGTGGATTACTACACCGACAACATGGCATCCTCGTCCGAGTGATAATTCTTGAGCTCCACCTTGGCGTCCAACTTGAGAGTAGCATCTGAGATGAATGGGAATATTCGGCAGTAGAAAAAAATGATTATGAATAAAAAGCTCGATTTTCAGCTGATTTTCATGACTCACCCTTGACTTTGATGCATCCAAACATATGCTGGCTCTGAGGATCGTTCCTTAAATTTGATACATCCTCCTGACATACTTGAAATGTGTTGCATAGCTTGTTGAATTAAACCTCGATGATTAGCTGGCGAAGAAAATTTTATATGAAGTGAAATGAGCAAATTTGTGAATGAGAATTCAATAAAACTTACCCAGACTAGAATCTATCTCATAGACCAGTTCTCCATTGGGCCACAAGTAGTTGGAGTCAGAAATGGCATGGTAATTGAGCACACTCTCCGATTCATTATTCTGTGAGAGTAGATGGGTATTAGTTGCAAGAGAATTCGGGAACTAGTTTAGGAAGTCCACGATATCGAGTATTCCGTGGAGTGGCCATGAAAATTCCACGAAAATCTTTCAGGACCGGAAATAATGTTTAATGATGTTGGCTTTTTTTTCGCTGCCTATGATCGGCCAAAGCGAGAGAACTTGACAAAAAGTGTACCTATTCGTCCTCACTTTATACCTCTGTGCCAACATCATCGGAAAAATGCTGTGGATCGAATTTTTGTTACGGTCAATTCTTTGAGGTTTCACTTACTGTCGGTAATGTACCAAGAATGTCGCCTTCGAATCGATTTAAACTGTAGAATGCTGCTGGATCATAGTATTCCTTGGAATCGGAAACTTCATTTTCACGTGCCGATTGGGATTCAAATTCGAATGACGATGGGGATGAAGACAATGCTGGAGATGATGATGAAGATATGACCACACTTTCAGGTAATGATGAAGAGCGGGAATTGAGGGGAGCACATGAACAAGTGTTGATCAGTGTATGAACAATCATGACCAGCATTAAATTGCGCATCTTATTTCGTCCAATTGATCTTGCCATTGCTTGCATTCGATCAGTGAAATTTATGTGATTACATGTGAAAGGATTGAACATGATGGTCTTCTTGTATTTATATACCGATTTATATATGTACGAGAGAAAAAAAAATTCAGAGTCAGTCAATCAATGCTGGTGGCTGAAAATCGTCTTTCAATTTACTGGTAGAAGAGCAACGAATCGTTGAACGAAGTGGTGCTGGTAGTAATAGTAGCTGAGATGATCGCACTTGGCTCCAAAAACAATCGATGGCACAAACAATGGCAACAAAGTTATATGAACTGTTAGTACTAGTGCACAGCATTGACTAGACAGAGAGAGAGAAGGAGGAGGAGGAGGAGGAGATGAGATTTGTTAAACACATTCAAATCAAACCGATGCTTAATGATGGCTTTTATTTCAAAGCGGGTCATTATATATAGTCCGACTAGAATTTGATCGCATTCAGCCATCATCATGTGATATCCATCGATTCTACGGGGTGCTGGGGGTGGTGATGGATGGGGATGAGAGAGAGAGACAGAGAGAGAAAGTTTCACCTTTATGAATATTCTGATTCGACCAAGTTCACTTGCAAATTGTATAAATGATATAGATTTTGTGTTGTATAACATGCTTACATCATCACGATCACAAAATATTTTGGCTACCGAGGCACGAGATAAAAAATCGAAGGGAGATAGATCAGTGAAAGAGAGAGAGAAGGTGAGAGAAAGAGGTAGAGAATACTAGGTGAGAAAACCTCGACCGTTTATTCCTTGTTCTCATAAACTATTCAATAATATTCAATGCTTATTCTCCAACTCATATAATTACTACTGCTTGATTATCAGTTTTAGTGCATCAGTCATATGGTCATATGATGCTTGTTACTATAGAATGGGGAATTTCAGTAATGTTAATCAGATCACAAGGCCTATTTAATCAGAGAAAGTTCCCACAAAATGATCAGACGGTGTTTTGTTTGGAAAAATTAATCGATTTATCAGCCATCATGAATTCATTATGCATCAGAATACTTTTGATACTAAAATTGATATGTTGCGGAAGATGCTTTCAATATTGAGATTCCTTTAAGATACTGATCCCGAGACATCTTCAAGATATTTCTCAGAATTTCACTTTATCATCACTCTAGTAGTTGAAACATCTATTCGATCGTGTAATTTCTTCCTGCGTCATTCTTCCTGAATTATGCATTTAAAATTTTAATTTATTCATTTTGAACTTGAATTCCTGAATCCTGGGAATGGGAATCTATCGGGGATCCCTTGAGCTAAATCACTTCTGATTAAAAATAGGCACAAATAGGCACAAGGATTCGGGAAATAGAGAAAATCTTGTGATCTATGAAGTACATGTGAAAGGTTATAGGAAGCCAATTAACCAGGAAATTAAGTCAAGAATTTAGCTGACTCTAGACTTATTTGCCTATAAAAAACTATTGAGCAATATTCAGAGGCTTGCATATTTCTCTCGACATTCAGGGTCGGGACTGACTTCCCTGACCTAATGAGATTCCAGAGTGGGCTTGCTAAGTCGAGGGTCAAAAAAGATTGTAGGAAGATATATGATGATGAGTAGATTAAAGTATGATCATCTCACTGAAGGTCGATTATGTGTACATTTATCTAGACCGAGGAATTGATTTGATTATGTAACATGAATGTGGTAGGAGCTGAGGTAGAAGTGCGTTCATCAGTCAGCTCTTTACCTTCGGTAGCTCATTATTCGCAGTCGAATCAGCGAATGTTATAAAATCAATCAAGGTAACTGATGTTTGTTTGTTTTTTCACTAAATAGACACATTCGGTGCTAACAAAAACATTGACACGCTTTCGGTCTCTCTATCTCTTGTAAAAGTACAAGGTTTTGACACACTGAAATAATGGAAAAAAACGAGAGAAGGAGCGCAAATTACAGGAGATAGTTGTGAGTGAGAGAACATCTTCATCATTTTTTCATGCGATCTTGTTGCATGATAGAAATTCGGAAAGTTCATTCATACTCGTGTATACATTTTATACACGTTTTAATGATGTTTCTCACCACTATCATGCTTTTTGACTCTCGGAGAATTATTTCATAACGTTTCCAAAAATTCTACTGACTCTGATTGACCAAGTGAGAGAGGCTTTTTTACATCAAGTCTCGACTTTTATTCCCGTGAAACTTTTTGTTGATTCATTATCTCTATAACTAATGGAAGAAGTTGAAAGTTTGGATAGAATTCTACCCTTTATGAGAATATAGGATTAGATTGGATTTCTCAAGAGCTTGAAGTTGATTGAAGGTAGCTAGAACAAGAACATGACCCGAGAAACCATAACTTCCAGCATACAACTCGAATGATGATGATCAAAATAGTCGTGAGTCTCCTCGATTATTCTCCTACAATCCCTATGTGACTTCTGATTCGATGAAACTTTTTGTGAAACATTTACTGTTATATTATCACTTCTCTGATGGGGATCTGACATCACTAATGAACAAATTCTATGATGAGATTTATTTGATACACCTCGAACTGAATGGAGGAGTTCGCTCTTTTCGAGTACTTCTACACTAACCAATTTATACTTTTCTTTGAGTTCCTAGCTTCTTCAGTAGCATTGCCTCTAAATCGCCTCTAGCTCAATTAGTTCCCTGACATTTCTCCACTCTATCGGGAAAGCTATTCAAATTAACTTTGAGATTATCTTGAGAGGGATCACTTTTTCGATTCACGAGGAGATTCACCAGGCTTTGGTTTAGTTTTCTCGTTTTCTTTCAAAGATAGTTCGGTGAAAGTGTACAATGAGTGAACATAGTAAGAAAAGAGGACCTATTGCTCGTATGCTGATTAGACCATTAAATAATTGTTAAAATATATGGTCATTTGATCACCAAGCAGGAGCTGTGTTTGCCAAACGACGCATTCGTCTAGTGTTCCTGTCTTGATCACGTATTTTCTTTTCCATTTCGGCATCTGTTAGAGTTTCCAAGAAGGGACACCACTGGTCAGACTCAGCTTGCTTACGGAATGGCACCTCAACCACCGGGAGTGGAGATTCACTGCAGAGTGAACTGGTGAGAAATCATACTGATCAGAAATTAATTAACGGTAGCTTACCTGAAAGCATATGTTCTCTGATGCCATGATAACTGCCCTCTGATGCTGTAAGCAATAGAGGTAACAAATTCACCACCTAAACCAAGTTCAGAGCAGAGACGAAGTGCGAATTGTTCAGGACTATTCTCTTTTTCCGACATATCCCACTCGAATTGATCGACCAATGAGATATTACCAACGTGTATATTTAACTGATAGAAGATAGAAGAGAGGATTTCAGTTTTGGTGAGGGTGATAATTTTATATACACTTCTTACCTTTAAAATTACTCGCTGATCAGCCTGCTCTTCCAATAAGGAGTCGGTAGAAAATGATTCTATCTGTTGGCGAATTGAGTGTGCGATAGCTGGAACGAATGCAGCTGTTGGAAGATCTAGATCATCGCAAAGAACTTCAGCGAACTGCTCTGGTGTGATGATTTGTTCTATAGACACAGAGAAAATGCATCAGTTGTTGGAAAGAAAATTTGGAAATGAAAGCTCACCATTCTTGTTCCAAGTGAAAGTATCCCTTAATTTGTGTCCATCTATTTCCATATCCAGTCTGATAGGGACTAGAACATCAGGTTGATTTGCATTTTCATGCACCATTGCAGGATCTAAATCATCAAATAGTAATGGAAATGTTCGAACTTTCTTGTGTGAAAGTCTATTTCGATTGATTGGGGTTGAGCAGGGTACAGCATCAAGATGATGACTGCTACTAGGTACAGCAGGATTTATCCAGTTTGATTTTCTGGACTTTGTTTCTCTGTAATTTAATGACAAAATAAGAAAAATTAAATGAAGTTCTTGATGGAATTAACGAAGCAAAGCTCACCTCTGTGTCAGTGGCTCGGTTGAGATTGATATGGCCTTATATTTTTCATCTCTGCCATCGAATATCTCATCAACTTCGGTTGCTTTGAGCAGAGTGATGTTGGTCGCTAAATTGTGAGGTCCAAGTCCTACGAAAGAAAGGCAAGGATATGAGTTTACTTTCCATTTTCTTGGAGAAAGGAAAAAGAACCCTCACCAAGAACATTTAATCTTTTTCGTTCATCTACTGTAACTAATCGTCGCCAAAGAGAAGGATATCGTTTGTAGAGAGAACCTCGGAACATTCGCAAATAGTTGCCAACCTGATCAGGAAGGAAAGAAACGGATACAAAAAAACACATAAAATGACATTGAAAAAACATAATATTATTACTTGTCATACCTCAGATCCAATGTAATAGCATTCTTCACTATCGTCCAACTTAAAAGGAGTCGGTCTGTCTCCATATGTCCTCATCATGATAAATTAGTTTCCGATGGAACGGAATCAATTTAAAAAGAAATGAATACACTCTCTCATAAATAAACACACACAAAGTGACACACTGAGACGGAGAGGAAAATGGCGATCAGAACAGGATACACAAAGATTATGAAATCACAAAACTAAAGGTACACAACTGGACACAATTAAAAAAATTACCAAAACAATTGATTATCATCAGCAAAACAGTCGAAAGTTGTTCACCATACAGAATCGATGAAAAATCACTTGTGTTAATGAGTCAAGAAAAATTAATCTCTTTTCTCTTGTGAATCAAGTTAGTTTTACTTGATCGATGTGAATGTGTATGTTGATCACCGCGAGAGGTCCTATCAGTGGACATTATGGAATGGCTCAATTTTGATCCCGGTGAATTGATTGTACAGGAAAATGATCATCGATAGCAATCGGTTTTAGAGGTTTAAACAGAATTGTGATTCTGATTAATGTGATTAAAGTGATTAAGTAATGAAAATAATTCGGAAAGAATTAAAAAATTCAGCAAAAATCAGTCGAAAAATTTTGTGGATAGGTGCTTCCATCTTGTGTTAACACTAATTTAGGCATAAGTTTTGTGCAATTAAATTTTTGATTGTGTGTGCATAAGAAATCAATTTTCAATCAATAAAATGTACAAATCAATTTTAATTTCCAAGAAGGATCAACACTTCTTGATTGATGTCCATGATATCACATTATCACATCATCTTAGATCATATTACAATGTATTATGGTCAAATGTTAAGGACTTATAAAATTTGGCTCCAAAAATATTACTTCAACGGAATTCCGATAGAGGCGCTTACTGTTGGTGGATCATTTTGATCAGTTGCTGATCAACACCGCAATATTATTTAATATTGTTTATATTAATTTTAATTTTGTGTTGATCACAAATAGCGATCGTTTATAAATATTGGAGGGTTGTAGATGGTGTATCATATATCTAACTTTTTTGTTTTGTGGGTGGTAAATGTGATGATCGTGTGGTGATCATGACAACAGATCAATCACGGTGGTTATTTCCGAAAGATTATTTGCTCAATAGTCCATCTGTAAGAAGTGGTTATAGTCATGAGAAAGAACTATCTATGAGACAACAAGCTGCCCAATTGATACAGACAGCAGGCGTAAAATTAAAAGTGTTAGTCATCTCTCTTATAATTCATAATGTTAAACCCTAACAAATACCACAACATTATTGGTCACTGCCCCAATCATTTGTTCAATGTAAAATGATGTGTGATTGTTTTGATTTCCACTCTCTTTCTGTTCATCTCTATTCAGGAGCTTTGCGACGATATGCACCGCAGTTGTATATATGCACAGATTCTATGTTTTTCATTCTTTTCAACGGTTTAATTATAAGGTAAGTGACCATTTAAATGATTATCAACCGCTTACGAAAGTCCTTGAGCCCAATTCCTATTGGTGTGCTGGTTGTGATGCTTGTACATCTTCGCCTTGTCACGCCATTCTCGTGCTCTATTTTCATGGTTTGGGGCTTTCTTTCGTCATCTTCAAAATGAAGCGTAGTTAGCGTAATTCTGCCAATTCTCATATTTTGAGTCAGAATGGTGTTAATATTCTCACCATCTATTCATCACAATAGTCGTACACCTGTTTGCCGCCATGTGTTCTAATGAATATTCTTACCTTTTCCCTACCACAGACTATAGCCGCTTGTGCACTATTTCTTGCGGCCAAAGTAGAGGAGGAGCTCAGAAAATTAGAATTTGTGATAAAAGCTTGTCATGAAGCTACCTCTCCTGAAAAGGAACCTAAACCTACCCCTGAGGTAAGTATTTCATTTAAGTGTTATTCATCTCACTGCTATGGTATACATTTCATCCTTGTACTCACTTTGTATATTTTTTCAGGAGATTCAAAAGGAAATGGAAGACTTAGTCACTCACGAAAATATCATGCTTCAAACTCTTGGTTTCGATATTATTGTGAAGCATCCTCATCTCTATGTACTCGATGGTTGTGAAAAAATTAGAGGTACATCAAAAATGAGATTATATACTTCATAATGCTGATGAATTATCTTTACAGCTAACATAAAGTTGAGTAAAACAGCGTACATGTTCGCAACCACAAGTCTTCAGCTCACCACCATGTGCCTACGATATCCCCCAACTGTGATAGCTTGTTTTTGTATTTATTTAGTTCATGAGTGGGATAATTTAGAAGTGAGTCCATCGGTCTTCAAAAAGTTGCGTGAATATTTTAATTTTATCAACTGTGATTTTCGTGGGCAGATTCCAAGATCCATAGAAGGCAGGGAATGGTATTCGTATATCGATCCGAATGTCACAACAGAATTATTAAAGGGGTTGCTCAGTGAATTTTTATCAGTAATTGAAAAATTGCCTCCCCCTGTCAAGAAGAAAATCTTGAGCTGCAGAGCCCTTAATGGTCCCTCCATGCCGGACCATTTGATTCCTTCAACTTCTAGACAAGACCCAAATCGTCGCCCAACAGTATCAAGACCAGTGGAGGTGAATCATCGTTCATCTCATGGAGCTTCTAATTCTGTATCAGTTCACAGAGGCCCTCAGATGGTAACAAATTTGCCAATTTTTGAATTCCTAAATTTTCACAACTATTAATTCTTTCCAGGACTCTCGGCCACCGCTACCACTTGAGGCTAGATCCAAAAATTCTCCAATAAAGAAAGGGGAAAACCCGTCAACTGCTCGGCCTAATGTTACAAATTCTAAGCCCAATCTGCCTTTTCAAAATTTAACCCCAGCCATAGAAGAATCATCCACCAGATCTCACAGAGCACCAGCCATTGCCAGTTTCCCTAGACCTCCTCCGCCTCCTCCTCGAGCTCCTCAAATAGTAAGAATTCCACTTTTTGATCATGTTTCTTGTTTTTTAATGCTTAATCTTTTTTCTAGGACTCTCGGCCAGTGATTCCGCCTGAGATTAAAAGCTCAAAGAATTCTCCTATTTTGAAAGAAGAAAATCCTCCTCCTCCTCCTCCTCCTCTCGCACGGCCTAATGTTATGAATTCTAAACCCCATCCACCTGTCCAAAATTGCACTGCAACCATGGAAGAATCATCCGTCAGATCTCATAGACCACCAGTGGTTGGTCTTCCTAGTTTTCCTAGACCCACTCCACCCCCTCCTCGACCCGCTCAAATGGTAAGAAATATATGTTTATCATCGTTCTTCAGACTTTTAATTATTTTCTCTTGCCAGGACACTCGGCCTGTGGGACCACCCGAAGCAAAAAGCTTAAAAAATTCTCCTATCATAAAAAAAGAAGAGAATCCTCCAATAATTCGGGCTAACTTTCCAAATCCCGATTCTCATCCACCAGTCCAAAATTCTACTGCAGCCATCGAGGAATCACCCATCAGATCTCATAAAACACCAGTCATTGCCAGTTTCCCTAAACCTCCACCACCACCACCACCTCCTAGAATAGAGGCTATATCGAACGCTTCTATCGTGAGGTCCCACGACCCAGAGCCTAATAGGTTATCTCAAAGTCTCTCCTCAAATCTCCAAAAAGATAAGCATAAAGAACATAGAGAACATAAAGATCATAGGGGGGAGCATGGAGATTATAAGGAATATAAAGAACCTAAGGATCATAAGGAGCATAAAGACCATAGAGATCATAGAGAAAAAGAGAGGAAACACAAAAAGAGGAAACATGAAAAGCATAAAGACAAGGACAGAGATCGAGATCGAGACAAGGAGAGGAAACATGAACGAAAACATTCGAAAGATAGAGAAAAAGACAAACATCATCATAGATCGATCAAAGAAGAACACCATTCCGATCAAGATGATCATAACTTTTCCTCATCTTCTCATCGGGAAGTCAATAGAGGGGTCGAACAAGATCCTACCAATCCATGGAAAATCAAAATTTCAAAAAAACTCAGTGACAGTGAAAGTGAATTGAGCACTGATGCATCAACTCGACCTTCGTTCAGGATTGTTATACCCAAAGATCGTTTAGGAAATACTTCATCTACTCATTCTTCTCATAAACGCAAGGTAGAGGCTAAATCACATGACCGTGAAAAACGTTTCAGATCCAATGATTCAGACTCGTCAAATTAATACTTAATAGTCTCTCTCTCTCTGAAAATATTCATTAAAATATGCGGTTGAAAATTTCATTCCATGTATGAAACATTGTTTTGTCTATTTCAATCTACTTCACTCACTGAGTAGTGATCGGAAATATTATCGATTGAGTTTTTTCAACCATCAACCTTTTGATTCATGATACCAATTCAACGTAATGACCATTTGAACACATGATCAGGAGATTGATTCAGGTATTTAATAAGAAATGTCAGTTCAGTCAGTTATAGCTGCTCAATATTGTTGAACAGAAATGTTGAAAACAAATGAACTTTCCAAAAATGAGTTGAGATTGCAAGAAAATGAGATCAGTTTCATTAAAAACGCGCCAAATTGGGCTCTTTCATGTTACGCAATACCGACAAGAGCGATCTCGATGCAACTGGAAATGAATTACTTGGTTCCACATAATCGAGAGCCTCAGACACTCTTCTGTTAGAAATTCCAGGCCACGATTGACTGTGTGACCTGAGTCCTTGACTCATATCGGATGATTTGGGTCCAGCAGATGAAAGAGGTGGAGATGATGAACTCTCTCGACTGGTCATAGCATCAATATCATGATTGTTGTAATTCATTGGACTAGATATTTGAGCTCCTCGTTCTGAGCCATCCACACCAGGCAAATTTATGGCTTTATTATTCTCCATCTTGCCATTCTCTGCATTGCTTTCGGCAATAGCGTTTTTGCTTCTTGCATCGTGGATTGCTTTCTTGCTTCGTTTCCATTTCATCCGTCGATTTTGGAACCAAATTTTTACCTATTGTTGAAATAAGAAAAAAACATGGTTTATGCAAGGATTAGTGATTCGTCCATGTATGTTTGAGTGTTTGTGGTGATGTGAACTTTTTTTTTCGTTAGTATTAAGACTTTGTTAGCTTCATGAAAGCCAGTCACCATGCACTCATGAAGTCTGTGTGATTTAGAAATCTTCTGATAACAATTGTGATAAGAAAAGGATCACAATACACTGATTACGTCAAGATTGATTTATGAGTGGTCCTTGAGTATCAGTTGGGGTGAAGATTGATTATCATAAGTCTCCTCGGAAACCTTATATATTTACCTGAGTTTCGGTAAGCATTAAATTTGTCGCTACTTCAAATCGCTTGGGTCTAGAGAGGTACCTGTTCATTCGAAATTGGTTTTCCAGTTCCAAAAGTTGTTGACTTGTGAAAGCCGTTCTTGGACGCCTAGTTTTTCCTAGAACATTGCTTTGAGCATTGCCTGTGAGAATGAAAGGAAACAGGATGAGGGAGAATTAATTTCTTTCTTTTCTTTCGCTTTCTCATGCACACACAAGCTGATAAACAATTGTCTCGAAAGTGTAACTTATCAACAAATTTTTTGAGAGCGGTTGTAAATCTCTTTCCCTCTCCAATGTATATCTTAGCTCAAACACAATTTTCGACTAAATGATAAAATAAAAATCAGTAAAGTGAGAACCGAAAAAAGAGACGTGGGAAAACCTCACAATTGCCCATCATCCGAGAGGTGATCGACCAGGTACATTTGATCTCTAAATGAGACCAAATAGCCTATGCTAGGGTCAAATCAGAGCGATCGCACGATGATCATGACACACTCCATGCACGCGTTGACCTCTTGACGGCACGTGTCACTTGTAAGTAACTAACTTGAGAGTAATCAATGACTAAGTTACTAGCCATTAAAGGGCAACCTCTCCCTCTGGTTTGACTTGAAATAATCTTCATCATTGCCTTCATCATCGAATTTTCAGTTCTCTCTCTCTCTTCATCAAAGCATTTCTCATCCAAATGTTCCATCGGGGAAGCGTTCTAATGACCTCCGTGATGAGCGATGAGGCTTATAGGCTTGATCTTGGACAAACAATAATAGTAAATGGATCCGCTGAGAGCGAGTGGCCATTTAGCCGGGCATCATGATGTACTGGAGGAGAGAGAGAGAGAGAGAGAGAGAGAGAGAGAGAGAGAGAGAGAGAGAGAGAGAGAAATTCTTGGTGGGCGGAGGAAGGCAATCCTCCATTTCGCCTGATCGACCATTTCACCAAAGTTAAGCATGCGGCAAATCCAAGTGCTATTCTGGTGGCTTGGGTCATACTGATTGCCCCTTTGCGTCAATGTTAACTACGCTTATAACCATCAAATTGATTTCGACCAATTCGACAATCAATTGAATTGCTTCCAAAAGCATCTTTTAACGGCTCATATCACTAGTTTAGCCGAAAGAGAACTTTACTCTACTCTCTCTTCCACACTTTTCTCGCCCTCACATCTCTTTACCGATTCTTGTTCATGGCTGATCGTCCTCATCACTTCTCCCCATCTCATCACATAGATGCTGTATGAACACTACCATTGCCACCATGACTACAAGTTACCCCCACCTCTCTCTCTCTCTCCTCTTCTTTTCGCTTCCTCACAAGCTCACATTTCCTCCCACTCGGCTGGCCCAGAACACTCTGTTTGAACAAAACATTCGACGGAGGACGAAAATTATGCGGAGGTGCATACAAACTCCACATGAATACGACCTCACAGTTCGCTCTCTCTCTCTCTTCCTCTCATCAATGTTCATTCATCTAACTGTACATCGAAGAGCCGATCATTCATTGATAAATTTCCATTATAATGGGTCCAACCAACAAGAGTCACTAGCAGATCGTTTTCACTCACTCAGCAGATAGAACCGCTTGAAGTCCATTTGTCAAAGTGTGGTGACTTGCTCTATTAGCTAATCATTTCACACTCTTTTTTTTGCTGTACTAAACTTGACATGATTTCTAGCTTTAAGTTTTAATGTCCTACACATTTGTGTATCTCTTCTCTGATGAGATGATTTTTTCTTACAACAGAGGAGGGAAAAGACGAGAGAGAGAGAGAGAGAGAGAGAGAGAGAGAGAGAGGGAGAGAGAGAGAGAGAGAGAGAGAGAGAGAGAGAGAG